>DVZL01000448.1:0-23200 GCA_018236625.1 Lasaia peninsularis
AAAACCGCATTAAATTACATAGACTAGTTTTTGCTGATGCGCGTACAAATACACTGACAGACAAATATTAAAAACAAAAAGTATCTTGGCTTGTAACGGTAGTGAAGAGACATCTCATGTGTACATAATACAGATACAGCCCAGTTACATAGTCCCTATTGTTTTGTTATACATCCTTAAATAGCTACACTAAACGCGACACTGCTGACCCCGGCAACTGAACAGTAAGTTGGTGGCACTATACGAAGTAGGTTCGGAGTAACAATATAAACCTTACACTGAAATTAAGTTGTTGTTATGGTAACCCACTGATAAGTAACAAGAATGACATTTTAGTACATTTTGAAATTGACACTTTTATTTGACACAACAGAACTATCACAAGCGAAAATATGTAAAGATGTGCGCGCACGCTTGGATTAAAAATACTAGATCTTTTTGGTCATTGAGAGGTCTACATATATCATTCTATATTCCTCGTTAATGCTGATATTTCTTCGGTTCCTTTTATCATTCTCAAATCGTAAATGAAACAATCTCTATTCATTATAATCCAGAATAATAACTATAGTAAATACTCATACGAACATTAAGCAAATATAAAATATATTTATGTTATGTTAATATATAAATCTCAATAGAATTTGGAAATACAATACAAATCAATACTTACTCCAGCGTTAAACCATTGGGGCTCCGCGGTGTAACTTTTACTCGGAGAGTAAATTTTGATTAGCTAACTTGTCCTTACTCCCAGTTTATTAATACAATAATTGCCTAATTTTGCGTAAGTCTTAAGGTTGTTCTGACGCTAATCATAATTTATCAATAAGGGGGTAGTAGAATAATCTGATTCAAGATACAATTTTTGTGTGTAACTCGGCGAACTTTGTACTATTTGACATTGACAACTGATAAATATATGGATAGGAAAACTTAAAGCGTTGGCTCATGTTCCTCGAAAATTTTCCAGTTCTCTTTCTATGAGAACCTTCTGCTGACAATAATTAACACAACAACAAAAAAAATAAGAAAATTGTTATTCATTATTGTATCATACTTAAGTCGTAGAACCGACAATTGTGAAGGTTACCCAATCAAAATTTTGGGGCAAAGTATCATTCAAATATAATGTTTATATCTTTGTTATTAATCATAATAAAAAGTAGCCTGTTGTAGGAAATACCATACTATGTATTCCAAAAAATGTTAAAAGAGTGTAATGATACTCACTAATCTCAGATCTATCCATTGTGCATGGTCATATTGAAGAGTACCATCTAAGTCCGGCGTCAACTGTGAGCTGTCTATCACTTTAGGAAGTGCTTCTAAACTAATCATCGTCGTCTGAAATTAGCAATACATGTTACCCAACAAATCATTCCAACGGGACCCGTTTATTATAGTTTGCATTGTAACAAAAAAAATTTCCCGTGTTAGTCCGGCTCCTCTGTGTAGAATAGACCAACTGCCATCCTACCACGCAGCTCGTAAGAGGCGAGCATAGGTTAATTGGGTCACTGACCAACATGACCACTGGTGGTATAGTGATGTCCAGCAACTCGCCCGGGTAGGGATCAACCGCCTTACCTGTTGTCGTGTTCCGGTCTGGAGGGTAGGGTAGCCGGTAGACTTACACATACGGTCTAACAGCCCGATCACACCAACAGTAAAGGCAGCGGCGCACCAACAGTATCTATGGTGTCTATAGACCACGGTTGTCTCTTACCATCAGGAGACCCGTGTGCCTGTTCGCTGTCTTATCCCATAAAAAAATAATCGATTAATCGTTTTCAAATATTACAGAGTCACATCCCTAGCAGACACGGCGTGGTTAGTTTAAGCTATATTTTATGTGACTTCTTTATTGGTTATGACGCAAGTTTCCTCGGCGATTCCAGTGTGATAAATGTCCTTTGTATCCAATTACTAGAACATTCTTTGTACCAGCATCATGTTTAGCTGCGAAAAATATAATAACCTAGCTGTGCCCTCGACTTCATCCGCGTCTTTATCTAATTTATTTATTTTATATATTTCTAAAATAAAATTCTAAAATAAAAGTTTCTTATTAAATTGGTTGTCTACCAGTAATAGTCCTGTCGAAATCGGTCCAGTCGTTTCAGAGACTAGCGGGTACAAAGAGACAGATAAACAAAAATCTAAAAAATGTTTAACAGACACTCCAATTTTATGTATTTGTACAGATAAACAATATTATGTAGTTATATACATAAACACAAATGTATACAATAAATAACATTGGGGTACCTAAGTATCTAACACAACCACTTTTTACTAAATGCGTAATATGTATGTTACAAGGTATACATACCAAAATTATATGTTTTATTATTTTCTTCTGTCTGTCTCTCTGTCTGTCTGTTTGTAACCTCTAATCTCTGAAACGGCTGGACCGATTTTGAAGGGACTTTCACTGATAGACAGCTGATGTAATAAGGAATAGCTTAGGATAATTTTATTTTAGAAATGTTTAAAATACAATAATTAAATAAAAACGAGGACGAAGTCGCAGGTACAGTTAATACTTAAATATATCTGAGTCGGGCTCGCACTCGAAGGGTTGTATTATCTGTAGAAACGGCAAAAAAATAACTTTAAATTTAAACAGTCACGGTGTAGTTTAGGGAAAGCAGTTTGTAGTTAAAAAAACTCGGGGACCGTAAAGAGAAAATTCCACGTGTTGGTCCGGGTTCTGTTGTAGAATAGGTCAACTGCCTTCCACCCAGCTCGTAAAAGGCGAGCACAGGGTCTAATTTTACCAACACAATGACATTGACTAGGTGGTAGAGTCTTGCAAAGACTCGCTCGGATTGGTACCATCGCTTTACCTATTCCTGCCACAATAGCGTCAGTGCTCGCCATCGTCGTATTCTGGTTAGGATAGGGTAGCCGGTAAACTTACATACGCAAGAGGCTTACCATTCCAGCCTCAGGTTGGCAACGCACCATTTCCATCTTTGGTGTCTATAGGCGACGTGTATTTCTTACCATCAGGGAATCCGTCAGCTTGTTTGCCTTCCAATATCATAAAAAAACAAAAACCTTTTAAGACATCTTAAAAATCACTACATAGTATAAAATAAAGTCTCTTTCTCTGTCCTTTTATGCCTATGTATGCTTAAATCTTTAAAACTACACAAGTGATTTTGATGCAGTTTTCTTAAATAGATAGAATGATTCAAGGGGAAGGTTTTTATGTATATAACATGTATAGTATACCCGTACGAAGCCGGGGCGGGTCGCTAGTATAAAAATAAATCAACATTACTTAAATGTCATTCCACAGTTCTAATTATTTATGTCCCCGTCATCCATCTTGGCCCCTATCCTATGACACTAAATAAATACGTCTCTCTTGAACGTTTCTCAGTGTAATAATTCTTCCAAATATCTTTAGCTCTCCGATGGCCCTTTTGTCCCCTGTCTTTGATAGAAAGCCCCTTCGATTGATGACTCCTATTTGCTCAACTTTGCGCCCGGCCCCTTTCAGATGACTTTATAGTAAATTCCAGTGATAAACTGATTATAGACTGAGGAGGTTCCACAGATATACCTACTTCATCTATCATAGCGATAATCATACCGTTTCTTACGTTAAAGCGTGCTGAGCAATACATTTACTCTTTCTCAGTTTATTGAAATACATATTATATTTTAGGGTTCCGTACACAAAGGGTAACTATTAGAATCCGTTGTCCTTCTGTCTGTCTGTCTGTCACCAGGTTGAATCTAATTAACCGTGACATTAATACTAAAAAAACGTGACATTAATACATAAAGGGTGTTCCCATAGAACAAGCGTGATTTTTTGCCGTTTTTATAGTAATGGTGATAGCTAACCGTTGAAATTTTCACAAGTCATATATTTTTGTTCCCACTGTAACAATAAATACTACTAATAGAATAAAATAAATATATAAAGGGTACTCCCATACAACAAATATGATTTTTGCTAGATTTATAGAAAAACCCTTTGTGCGCGATTTGAACAATTTTTATTTTTGTCTGTACTTTATATAATTATTTTGTGATTTTAGTACCTATTTGTGTTATAGCGACAACAGATATACACCATCTGTGAAAATTTTTAAAGATGTTTCACATGACTGACAGACCAACGGAGAGCGGAGTCTTAGTAATAGGGTTCCGTTTTTTCTTCTTGGGTACGAAACTCTAAAAAGTGCTTTATCAATGGTTTGCCCCTGGCCTATAAGTCATAATTTATGATACTGCGCTGGGTGTTCCGAAGATATTGTATTTCAAGGATAATAATTGGTGTTTATAATTAATTTGCTCGAACCTCAGTGGCCTAGTGGTACGCGCTTCGAACTTCCATTTCAGAAGCGCAGGTTTGAACCCCGACATGGACCAATGAGTTTTTCTAGCTTAGTTACATTTTCGGAATGCTCATATAGTGAAGAAAAACATTGAGAGGAAACCAGGGATATGTGGTCTATATGCTTGCCACCTATCACATAACGGGATCCAAATATATCGTCGGCTAATAGTGGGTGGATATGTACCTCTGCCTACCACTTCAGCGATGGGCGTGACGTTGTTTATTTATCTATATCTTTTTAACCGACGGACAAACGGGATTTCCAAGTCGATATATATGTATACATTTCTTTTACATTAGACCATGGAAGAAAGGTAGGAACGTTTAAAATAAGCGCCATCAAAATCTATAAAATACAATTGTAACGTGATATGAGTAGTTTATTTTTTAATATTTCATTTTTTTAGGCAATAACTCGTCTAGATTGGTACCAATCTACAGATTTCCAAAAGCATAGTGTCAGTGTTCAACATTGTATTCATCCTCACTATTGTTAAACTTACTTCGTGGGTGAGCTCTCTTTGTGACCAAATACAGTCGGTGTCAAACTTTTCTGAGGTCAAATAGGTATCGGATTCGATTCCCGAGTTTAACTTGTTCATATACGATTTTTAGTTTACCTGAATAACATGATGTTGCTGGGATTTGTGCTCGATATGGATTATCTCTCTGTCTACCCCTACGGGGCTATGAACATGACAGTATTTTTTTCTTCTGGCGTCTTTGTTTATAGTTTTGACTGATTCATTGAACTAAAGATTCTTTAGAAGCAGGAAGCCTTTGAAATGTTTAATCACCAAACTCCCAAAGTCATGAGATTAACTCATTGGTACAATATTATCTCGAAAATTACATTCATTTACAAAGTTTCGAAACGAGAATGAAAGTTGAAATTAAATTTCAAATTTTGTTCCCAAACTTTAAGTAAAAGTGAGGATTCTATTAATTTTTAATATCCCAAATTCACGGGATATTTGGGAGTAGACGCAGAGAGTGACCAATAATTTTTATGTAACAGCTTACGCTTAAAAACTTTTGCTTAACATTGTTTGAAAAAACAAATTAAAATTCTCAAATGATTACCTATTTCTGCTGCCATAAAGACAGTGTCATGTTCTCCGGGGACAAAGATAATCGGCAGTTCTATATTTAGCCTAAAATCCAGGTCACAGGACTACGACAACATCTTTGGTGAAATCAGGAAAGTCGCGGACACATCTAGTAATAAATAAAGTAAGAACAGCCTCCATATAACGACCCTAACCAACCAATAGATGTCACTGTCCATATGTAGATCGCGGTAAAGACGACAAGGTAGTCTATCACTTCAAAATAAACACATAAAACGTATCGTTTTCTGGCTATTTTGAGACGGTCAAACAGAACCCTTCATGCGCGATTTATATATGTGGCGCATGCCTTTATGTAATTTGTTCAGATACCAAAATCAAATTGATGTAAATGTCAGTCTCCAACCGCGAAGTGCTTAGGCCAAATAACCGCAGACCAAATATTCAGTTGAAACACGTAGATTGCGAACGTAGAGTATCCTCATTATTATTCCCATTATTCACAGTCCGTTACGAATTAAATACCACTATTAGGTGACCCCGAAGATTAAATGGTCTCCAAGTTACTTATTCGATGTCGGTGGTAATATCTCTCCGTATTGGAATTCAAAGTTGACTAAAAACTTTATCATTTAGACGCAGTAAAACTGGAAATATAACGATTTTAACTTAATCATGATGCGTCTATAAAAAAACATTATTTTTTGTTTTAGTCATATTTCCAAACCACTAGACCGATTGCAATAAAATTTAAGACAAATGCCAGATAAAACACAAAAATAATGTTAACAAGTAGACGGGTCTTAGGCGGACAGGAATAGATCGGTGGATGACAGCTGCCCGGATGAGTTGCTGCACAGCATTGTACCTCCAGTGGTTTTGTTGGTAGTGACTCAGTTAACCTGCGCTCTCCTCTTACTAGCTGTCTGGTAGGGAGGCACATGGTCTATTTCACACAAGGGAACCGGACCAATACGGGGAAAAGAACATTTAGAACAAAAAAAGTAACTTCACACCTATTATCGTAGTAGGCATAGGTGTAATAGTATATCCACGACCCGTAAGTTCAACAGATATACAAGGAATACCCACGATTATCGAAGGCATTGTAATAGTTACTTATAATAATCTGAAAAACATTTAAGAAAAGTTGCCCGACCTGGGAATTGAACCCGGGACCCTACGCGGCTTACGGTCTTAACAGGCGACAATTAGTAAATTAGTATACGAAGTAGTTTAATAAAAAATAGTATATAAATAGATAAGTGGTAAATAAATAACTAGATCACTAAATGATTTCTTTATTTGGATTATATCTTTTGATCTATATCCGATTCTGGCTGTACAATGTTGATTATGTGTATTTCAAGAGCTGTTCTGGCTAATTTAAATTTTTGTTTAAACCATTTACTTCGTTAGGAAACTTCCATCTTTAGTAATTAACGATGAATTGCTATATATTTTTTTTGTTTTTCATAAAACTGAAAGTATTCTCCGAAAGGATATTGCACCTAGACTTAGAATTTATCATTTCATTCATTCCATACTTAATTTAAACCCGGCCCTGGCAGCACAGTTGTAAAAATAAGTAAAATGGCTGCATAATTTAGCTGAATGTGTACCTTAGGGAGCAATTTCAGCCAATCAATGTTTTATTAAAGTAAAGGAATATTTAAGAAGACTTGGCCATTGGGGGCTAAGTCGACCGCTTCATACGACAGGATTACCCTTGGTTCCACAGTTGCAAATACACAGTGCATAATTCAACTCGATATAAAACTTCAAGAGCCTTGGCGGTTTATTGGTTTATGTCTTGGACTTTGCTTCTGATAGTTTCATGAGTTTTTCCCATTGTCGTGTTCTGGTTTGGAGGGTAGGGTAGACGGTAAACTTACTCACGCAAGAGGCTTACCCTCTCAAACTCAGGTTGGCAACGCACCAGTTCCAGCTTTAGTGTCTATAGGCGACGTGTATTTCTTACCATCAGGAAATCCATCTGCTTGTTCGTTTTCCATTATCATAAAAAAATGTATTTGGCCTAGTTTCCTTTCTGGGTTGCAGAGGTCATCTTTGTCAAATTACATAGGTTATCCGTCTCCGATATCATCTGACTTAGAAACGGCATGAGGTTAGGGAGAAGATGTTTAAAATAATAATAATAAACACATAAACATAACATAAATAAATTTAAGTACAAACAGCAAACTTACCGACCATATAAAAGATCAACCGTTTAATAAATATAAAATATGTATAAAATCTAAATTATATAAAAAAGGTAATTATAATGTTGCATAATATATAGATGATTGACGATTGGGATTGATTGCTCCTCTTCCAAGCTCTTTTATTGTTGTAGAATGTAAAAGTGTATTTGATAATAAGAAAAAAGACAAGCCTGCTGCGTTTTTTTTCACTGGATCTTCTCAGTGAGTGGCTGCATCCCGATACGGTGGTAAATTTTAAAATTATATAGATACGTCACAATAATCGTTTGTAAGGTCTAAAATATTTTCTATTTAATTCTAGGTTTGAGCCTAGTTTCGCTTCTGGATTACAGAGGTGTGTAAACACTGGCGGACTTTAAAATCCACTAGATTATAGCTAACCAATCTTGATATCAGCTGATATAATGGAATCGCTAAGACTAAGACACATTTGAAAGCAGTTCCAATCAATATTTTATTAAATCTTACTTTACAAAGGGGAACTCTAAAATACCATTTGAATTTAAGTCGCATTAAAAGTTTTCGTGAGCTGAGTCCGTTACAATGGCGGCGCTGAAAAAAATTCTAATTACTTCAGCGAGTTGAGTTTGAATTTTAAAAAAGTTTCGCTTGTTAGCCACCCCCGAATAACATTAACGAATATTAAGAACGGCCGATAACGTATTCATTGTTGATTAATGGCAAGAGTTTGAATTTTGTTAAATATGCTTATCAGACGTTGATTAATTGATTCAATGCATTGTTTCCGAAGGTTTTACTGCATTTTTTTGCTGACAAATGTATATGAAACAACTTTTTTTTCGAAAAGCTATTAGTGAATGTAGTACGTCTTTTCTAGATACACATATTGTAACAGTATCACTACATAGTATAAAACAAGTTTCGTTTGTTAGTTACCTCTGAATAATATTTACGAATATTAAGAACGGCCGATAACGTATTCACTGTTGATTAATGACAAGAGTTTGAATGTTGTTAATTATGCTTATCAGATGTTGATTAATTGACCCATTGCATTTGTATGTATTACGTTCATTTATCGCCCCTGTGATTAAGTCGGTGTTCGACTTTGATGTAATAGGTCCCGGGTTCGTTGGGTAGGGCAAATTTATTTCAGTGTATCTGAAAAAACGTAACGTTTCTTGAGATTCACCTGCAATCTGGTACATCATGGGACCTCATATCTTCGGCTAATCGTGGGTGCACAAGTATGTATCTCTGTTTAACGCTTCAGGAATATGGGCGTGACAATATTAATTCATTCATTTTTTTAATTAAATTAAATAATAAAGAATAGTTTTAAAATAATGTATTCTTTTTCTAAACGATTTACGAGTATGTTGCTGTAACACGACTCTATAGGTCGTCGTTGTCCATAGGGAACAAGGGCCAGTGAGTTGTAGTTCCAATAACCCTACAAATCTTTTCCTGTGCCAAGTATAAAGTGGGACATCCACGTGTGGCTAGCGACTTCCAACACGACCTTTCGCTATTTATATTGGTTATAGGGATTATGTCAAACTGTGGGGGATGCTGGGTCGCAAGCATGAACTTTTATCGACTTCGAATCGGAAAAAACGATTCTTCTAGACTGAAACGTTTATCGATTTTACATCGTAAAAAATGATTTTCCCAGCCATACACGTTTGCAATCGAATTCGAAACGTAAAAATGATATTTTTCCGCCGCAAACGTTTATCGATTTCGAATCGTAAAAAAGTGATATCCGCTTGTCACAAAAGTTTAACGACTTCGAATAGTAAAAGAATCGATTTTCCCAGCCGGAAACGTCTATTGATTTTGAATTGTAAAAAGATCGACCTCAGAGTCCCCAGAGTAGATTAGACTATCTGCTTCCCTACCAGTTGTTGGAGCCAGTGCCTTTGTTGAGTGCTCAGGAGTTCTGACTTCTCGTAATTAAAAGCGGACTGTGATTAATGAAATAATTTATATGTAAGTACAAATACAGAGTCGCTGACAGTTATGATATTCAGATGTACAAAAAAGTTCTATGACGTTTTGACAAGTGAAGGCCGACGTTCTCCAATTATTGGCGTCTCCCTAGATAGCAGCGTCTTGACCACAAGGCAGCCTTTAAGAGGCGAGCATAGGTTAACTGGGTCACTACCAAGATAATAATTTATTCCTATTGCTATAATGACATTGTGCTTTTCCGGTTTGGAGCAGTAGGCTTGCACATCAGGCCTCAAAACCCGGCCACGGAATAGCGTTGCACCTATGACATCTATGATGTATTTAGGCTATGGTATACCATCAGTTTTGCTTGTTATCTGTCTGTTAAGCAAAACTTTAGCAAATATATCTAATAGAGAAGTGCATAAACGTGCCTGTTAAGTTTTAAATATTGAGTCTATGGAAAAAATATGTATGGTGGTATATGCACCTCTAGGTATTTGTCCGTCTGTTTGTCTATCTTTCTGCCTGTCTGCTAGTCTATTTGTACCCGCTAAGTAATCTCTGAAATGGCTAGACCGATTTTGATGCGATTTTCACTAGCATATGTAAAAAGGAATAGCTTTACTACTTTTGACAGGGCACTTATTAAAAAGATAGATAAATATGGCATCTATTTGATGAGGTTTTTTCGATTCGATCACACTTTTCGATGGTTATTCGATGTCTGTGTCCTTGCTAGCCCGCAATACGAATAGACTTGATTACGTGGTATCTATATTTGTCATTGCTCTGATTTGGTACGACTATGTTCATACTGGAAATTAATTAAAATCTTTGTATCGTTGTATACTGAACACAATGTAGGCCTGCCATAATATCTAACCACCATACCAGAAGGATAAAAACCTATGACTAAGACTGCAATGTTTGTCTGTCTGTTTTCAGGTTGTATCTTAAGAACACTGTTCTTGGATAGACAGTTGAAGTTTTCACAGATTATGTTGTCGCTTTAACAACAAATACTAAAAAATATAATAAAACAAATATCAATCTCATACAACAAACGTGATTGATTGCTAAGTTGTCCTCGACTGCTAATAGATGTCGCTATATGAAACGTCGATAAGCTAGAGGCTTAGCTACATGCATTTATTTTCATCAAGAAACCCAGCTTGTTTGATTTTCAATCCAAAAATAAAACTAAATAACAAAGGGTTCGGTCATGTAGAAGGAATGAAAGATGAAATATTGATAAAACAGATATATCTATCAACAATGAGAAAGTGGATGGACCTTGGTTGACGTTCCACGACCAAATAGCACGAGTGTTATATGAGAGGGACCTGGCGTGAAGATATGTATGTATATAAAATAAAACTATCAAAGTTTCGTTTAAAAAACGCATTATACCAAATGTTTGTAAATCTCAACATGTTCGGAATCACTGCACATCATTGGTACCACTATATATCGTAGTTTATTGTGTGTAGCTATTAAACTCGACGTAACAATTTCCCAAGGGATTGGAAGGGCGAAGTACGGACGTGTGTGTCACGGAAAATAGAGGAAATAAGCTAGCTTTGTCACGGAATCAGAGATAAATCGTGGAACTACTTTCCTAAACGTGTTGTTTAACTTCAGGGGAGCTTTGGGCGGAATTTTTTCTTTTTATGTAAAAATATAGTTCGTGAAAATAAAACGTTGTATTACAGATTAAAATGTGAAATCGTGCTGTTAATGTGCTTTCATTAGAGTCAATTTTTTTATGGTATAAGACAGCGAACAGGCACATTGGACACCGGATGGTAAGAGACAACCGTGGCCTATAGACACTACGGCTGTTAGACCTACGGCAACACCAACTGCTGTTAAACGTTATGTGCAAGTCTACCGGCTACCATGCCCTCCGGACCGGAACACGATAAAGTCATTATGGCAGCAGGAATAAGTAAGACGGTGGATCCTTACCCGGGCGAGTTGCTGCACAGCACTCTACCACCAGTGGTCTTGGGGATAGTGACCCAGTTAACCTATGCACGCCTCTTACGATCTGCCTGGTAGGAGGGTAGTTGGTCTATTTTACACAGAGGACCCAGGCCAACACGGCAGAAACACGGTTAAAGGGAAAAAGGTAAGTTCTGATGATCGGTTGTGTGGAAAGAATGAAGGATAAAAGATTGAGTAAATAGATATACAATGTGAATTTTGATGACTGTAGGAACCCAGGAGACCTACGTTGACATTCTATGACCAAACTGCTCATGTACTCAGAGAAAGGGTGGAGTCAAGAATTTCCGAAACCCGCGTGTTTGTTTGCAGAGAGTAATGAATGAGGCATGATCATGACACTTGGCACTTCATACTCTCTGCTTACTCCACAAGCGACTTGGCGCGAAGATATATAATACGCGCTTAGTTATGTAAATTAAATGTGTTCACTTTGCCCCTAGAATATTACACATCTGTTCTAATATTGATATCAGTAAAGTTATCACATATTTTATTCGCAAAATTTAAGAACCTAGGTAATCTAGCGCTTTGAATTTGCATTACGATAGTCCAAGTTCAAACCAATCATTTTTCTAAATAAAGATATTTTCTGAGTGTTCTTGCCGTGAAAAGATCTAGGATTGGGCCCCTATGAATTCCAGAGTTCAGATGGCAGTCACTCTGTGTGAAAATTGGCAACCTTGTCAGATATCCTACATCAGGTAGCCGGACCCGATATCATCTGATATAGAAATGGGATAACACAAGGATAAAAAAGCCTACTGTTATAATTCAGAAACCTAAATTACTAGACTGGTATCAGCGAGCAATGGGTTCGTCATATTCCAACTTCAACTAGGAAACCGAAATATTTGAAGAAATTCACAATTCTTCGCTAGCGAAGTCAAAGCAGCTTTACAGAGAACTATTTACCGTGGTCTTAACTGTAATAAAATAGTTTCCTAAATTACTGACTTACTAGCAATGGGATCATCATATTCAGACTTCGACAAGGAATATGAAATATCGGGAAAAATACGTGATTCTTCGTAACGTTAGAGTGAAACATTTTAACGTAGTCCGAAAATAAATGTATTTTAACAAAAAATGAACCGAGATAAGTTTAGTGAACGCCTCCATTTCAGGGGAAGTTGTGGCAATTTGATGATTTTATTTAATCTAGAAACCTAAATTATTAGATTGCCATCAGCGAGCGATACATCACATTCCTACTTCGACAAGGAAAATGAAATGTGGAAAAAGTTCTTGATTCTTCGCAAGCGAAGTCGAAGTAACGTTAGAGTGAAACATTTACCGTGGTCCTAAATAGATGTATTTCAACAAATAATGAACCGAAGTAAAGTGTAGTAAACGCCCCCAGCTCAGGGGAAGTGTTGGCAATTTGATACAGCTGGCGTCGCTTGTTGCCGTCGTTTTTCTCCTCGCTTTGTTCAATAAATGTACGCCCCGAGCTCTATACATTGCTATAATGTGGAATCCAATATTCTCTAGAATTAGCTACGATATTTAAAAATAGCTCTCTTTATTCTTATTTGATATTTATTTTCATATCTACTTCATGCAGCTGTTAAAACTGGTGAAATATTATTTTTTCAAGTCAATTCTTTTCTTTTTTAGTGTTAAATCTTTTTGGAGTTACCGACTTGCTTAATAATGTTAAGTTTAAGGTCGAAAAATAATTAAGATTGGTAACTAAAAACGGCCACAAAACAACATTTTCTAAAAATAAAGGGTAGATCGATTTATCGCCCCCGAAAAACACGAAGACATTCCATTGATGTCAGATATCCAATTTTTTGTTTTTTTTTTAATTTGGCTAGCATGGGGTTGCATTTGCCACTAAAATTGTTTTGTTACCAACTATGAAGTGCAGATGTTCGCAAAGATAATGCTGACGTCCATATTTAATTCAACGCTGTTTTCTATTGGTTGCAAGAAAATATTACGTCAGTTTCACAGATAATTTTACTGAATGGCGCCTGATTATTTTTGCAAAGTTAACGCGCCAGGTAGCAAAAGTTTTTATCAGTTGGTAGCGGCGCTGTGGTTAGATAAAAATATTTTCTTTTACTCAGAGTGAAGACCATTTTGAATACACTGTAAAATAATCTAGTTCTTTTCTAGTTAGCCTTCTCAGGAATAACATGTTTTGATTAAATAATTTTTAGAGTTCCGTAACAAAAGGGTAAAAAACGGAACCCTATAGACTCCGCTGTCAGTGTGTTTGTCTGTCTCCAGCCTGTAAATATTTTTACTGCGTGACATTAATGAACTAACCATATTCAATAGAAGTTAAAATATATACGGGTTATATGAAAGTAATAACCTTTTTAATTTAGTTTAATATTATTTGACAAGTATCGTTTGTGCTTCGTGGTACGGGGACGCGCCGATCGCAGGGAATGCAAAATTTATCGTTCATTCGAGTTTTTAATACGCACGAATATATTTCATTGCTTCATTAAAGTCGCGGATTTTGTTGTTATTATTAATTTTGTTACTGTTGTTAGTTTTGTTAATTATTGCGTTAATTTTATTGTATTTGTTATTGTGTATTTTTGTATAATGGAATGGATGAATAATAATAATATAATTATTATTTCTATTTCTATTCGTATTTTTTTACGGAGGCTTGCAGCAATTCCTTTACTAATAATTTATTAAATATTAAAAAAATAAATACTTTTTCCTTTGACCCAAATGTTGGTAACTTTAGTATAGTAAATAAAATACTCAATTTAGAAATTTACCTTCAGTTAGCAGCCAGCAGGATATATATTTGTACAAAGCAAAATGAGCCCATAAACCACTGTAGAAATGTCTGTATACAAAGGAGGTTTCCCAAAATTCATCTGATAACATATACTTCATGTTAAATACCGACACTGAAATAAAGTTTATATTAGTTCATAAAATTATATGATTGGCTCAAAAACTCAGTTTTTAGTTTATAATAGATATTAAAGTAGTGTGTATAATTCACAATTCCTAAAAGCATGGTTGAAATGCTTATATTACATCTTTCCTCTATTCTACTATTTCCTTTTTTAATTTTTGGTTATATAAAACAAAATTTTTTGTAATCTATATATATAAAAATGAATTTCCCTTCGTTAGTCTCGCTAAAACTTAAGAACGGCTTAACCGATTTGGCTAATTTTGCTCTTGAAATGTTTGTGGAATTCCAGGGAAGGTTTAAACGATGAAAAAATATAACAAAATTGCAAGGAAAATACTAAAAACGACAATTAAATTTTCCCAAACAAACTGTTGTTACCTGTCAAACATTTGATTGATGTTCATGTATCCGGTGAAATGAAGTTCACCGGGTCAGCTAGTATGATATAAAAATGGTCAGTAGATGCTTTAACTATGCAATTCCAGATTTAGAACCACTTAGTAATTCTTTAGTCGCATAAAATAAGTTATTACAAAATAGTTATATTGAGTAATACAATTATTGTAATAAAGAGAAAAAAAAATCATAATATATTGTTAGTACATCCTCACCTCCCACTTGAAAAGCTACAAGGTACATGAGGCCTTGAGTAAGTCTCTTCATAGCATGAGCTTCCAATGTTTTGCTCTCTTTTTCTAGTGGAAATTTGTCCGATATATAATCTAAATATCGTCGAAATGAGAAGATAGGTCCTACTAAAAAGCAGGCGGGGAAATATATAAATCCAATCAGTTCTAAAAAGGATGGTGGTGATTCTAAAGCTGTTTTCTTGTTATTTTCAGACAGAGTTTCCCCTTTTAACATCTTCTCTCCATCCCATAAATCAAACGACAATGCAATGAGTTTTAATGTCAGTACACAGTGTGGCATGGTCCATGTGATATCATAATCTTCTGACTCGGTCATGGCATATCCAATAACTAAATATGTCATGTTAAAGACAAATGTTATGATAGCATTAATTTTACCGGGGCCAAAGTACTTCGTAGTCAAATAAATCACAATAGCTGGTACTGCATTGTGATATAATGATATCCCAAAGTTAAAGAAAGCAAGATCAAGGCCAGTCAAAATGAAATAAACATTTCGGAACTCTTTGTGTTGTTTCACATGACTATTGTAGATTATTCCGTATGGGTAGCCCAGTAAAATTGATATAAGAAGTGTAAGAGCAGGCTCCGTAGTTCCCACAAGATAAGCTAACAAGGGAACTGGACTTAAGCCTATACATCCCAGTAATGAAAGAAACAGTCCAATCATATTCTGAAAAATAAAATAAAAATAATTATTATTTAAGGATGTGATACTTAATTATTGTAAATTCTTCTATACTGGCAAGTTTTTGCTTATACAGTATTATAAGATAAATTAATTAAAAACTAAAATAATAAATGTTTTAGTTAGTAATGACAATAGTCAATTACTGATTTGATTATTAAATTTAGACACAGCTAAATAAAATGCTGTGCCTCACTTTACTAAAATATTGTCATATCTGAGTTGAGTCTGGACTACTTTGAAAAGGCGCTATGTCTAGAAACTGGAATCTGGACAAACACAAATGATTTGTGGTCTGCAAGGAAACAGTGAAAAAGAACATTTTATACTTTGCATTAGTATACTTTTGTCAATGATACCTTCTTAAAATCAAATCTAAATTTATTGCCCCGGTAGGAACTTTGCAAACCTTATTTTGTGAGCTTAGTTCTATTAATCAATTATTATTGATATGCAAATTCTATAACTTAATATATATTTTCATTGATTATCACATAATATCATCTGCACCATCTTTCAGATTAATTAAGCTTTATTGTATAAGATTAAGCATTTAGTTTATAGCAATTGTATTCGCCAATTTATTGTTAGTTTTTAGTTTAGCCTTTATATATAATTACCGTACTGTACCATATCAACTACAATTAGTAATCTAGTACAGTATAATATACTACTAACATGCTGATCTGTTCTTGTAATAATATGTAATAAATTTTCATACTGAAGTATTCAAGAAACAACTTCCTTCAAGCAAGTATTATTGATATTTAAAATAGTAGATCCTAGCAATTTGGTAGTAATTAAGATTATCGGAATTAGATTCTATGTACCCTTTTCCCAAATATAACTTATTTGGGAAAAGGGTATATGTTAGTTAAACTATATTATTAAGTTAATAATTGAAACTTTCAATTATTACCTTATGAACTGCTAGAGAGCTTTAGTTTAAGATAAAGTATAGATTTATTAGAAGAAACCCACAAAACAATGTTAGATATAGAAGCTATTTCCTGTGACATAATTGCCAAAATTTGTGGTACCTAATTGTTTTGTCTTACATTTGTTTGCCTCTCATAATCCACTACTTATTGTGTACAAATCAATGAGAATTTAGATGCAAGTGAGTTAAAGTTGGTTACATTTAAAAAACAACTACCACCATTGGTTCTGTTTCTAATGAGAATTAACATAACCCGCACAATTTTACTTAGAACCATTTACTCAAAAAGTCAAAAAACGAATGTTATAACTGACTGATTTGCTAATCCATAATTTATATGTCAAGCAATAAAATATTGAGCCATGTCGGTTCATTATGGTTACTCCAGAGAAAATAAGTAGGATAAAATCAACAAAAATATGTTTATTTCATATTATCCATACAAGTAGTTCTATAATAATTGTAATAAAACTTGACATTTGATATCATTAGACTTGTATTACTTTGTCAGTTTACCTACACTTATATTTGAGTACCAAATAATCTCATAAAGGAGAGTTTAATTAAATTTTTGCTGTTTTTATTTAATATTTTACATTTATCATATTTATTTGTACACTTGTAATATTACCCCCTTCTGTGAGCTGAACAACTGGGGCATCATAATTGGTACTGATGCAAATGCACATAATCAAATGTGGAGATGTGGAATATCAAATAAAAGAAGTCCTTTGTAAATTACTTATTTACCACTAACCTATCTCTGATCAACACAGGTCATAAATCAACTTTTGTAACTTAACCTTGGTATCAGGCTAGTGGATTACATAGCAGACTGGCATGTCGGCAAAGAAGACTCGCTGTCTGATCACAGAAGAGTGAGATTCACAATCAAAAACACCACTAAGAAGAAATCCAAAAAAAATTAGATCCAATCAGATATAACAAACTAATAGACCAAAATATAACAGATCATGAAAAAAATATAAACAATAGAGACGATAATGTAAACAGCCTACCTAAAGAAATCAAAAATAGCTAAAATACAACTTGTCCTCTTTGAAAGAACCCACTAAAATGCTAAGAGAATCATGGTAGGGACCACAACTGGAAAGAATGAGACACAGAGTAAGACAACTATTTAACAGAGCAAAAAACACGAAATTGACAGCTTACTAGCACCTTTATAAGGAGCACAGAGAAGCTATAAATCTAAAATACGAAAAAAGAAAAACAAAGGCTAGTGTAATCGACACAACTGCAATTGACTGCAACAACATAAAAAACAATGACTCAGCAGCCAACATAAGAAAAATCTTAGAAGATGCAAAGAAAAAATCTTGGCACACTAAAACATTAAGATGGAACTTATACTAACTCGTATGAAAAAATGAGTAAAGTATTACTGCATACTCACTTTCCCGACAGCTTAGAAGTAACAAACTTGCAAAAAGAGTACATAAACAAAGTACACCTTCAGAAGACTAGCTTTTTGCACAAAATCTAATATCGATACACAAAGTCAAATGGGCTATAAACAGTTTTAAAACTTTTAAATCATCTAGTCTAGATGAACCAAGATTGGTTAACATTTTCAGAGTGTGTATAGCACATAAGCATACACCAAGCCCTTGGAGAGAAGTAAAAATAATATTTCTAAAATTGCCAGGGAAGAGGGAATAAACATTTGCAGTCTTATAGACCAATAAGCCTCACATCCTTCTTTCTATAAACTCTAGAAAGAATATGTGATCACTATAAAAAAAACAAATTCTAGATACTGTAATATTACACCCATAAAAACATGTCTATTATACAGGAAAATCAACCTCAGGAACTCGGGTTCCTAAAGAACCAGACCAGACCAGGTTATAAGGAGCTACTAAAATATAGCAACAAGTAAAATTAAACCTGATTTATGAATAAGTTTGATGTCAGATATTTTGATATTATATTGATGTCGAAAATTTTTATCTTTCATTTCTATTATAGTCCATAAATTAAAAAAAAATGCAGTTTTTTAATGGTCCCTCTGAACTCCAAAAATAAGATACTAAAATAATAAGACAACCTCTGGTTGGAATTAAATTTTACTTACATTAAGTATAAACGTTTCAAAAACTGTTCAAAACAAGTATTACAAAAAAACAGGTAGGTAAAGATTAAATTAAAAACTAAGTCACACTTAATTAAATATCGGAAAATAGGTGCAGAGGGTAATTTTAGTTTAAAAAATTGGTTTACCCTCACAAAAGCAAGTCATAAGAATTTGTATGTGATATTCTCAAAATTTTTCTTACATTTAAGAAGTCATAAATTAGAATTTAAAAGAAAGATAAAAGCTAATACTTAGGTACTGATTTACATTGTAATAAGACCGTAAGCTTTCTTTAAAAAAGGCACAATTTAAAGTAATAATACGATTTGAAAACTCTGTCAAAGGCACAGAAGTACAAAAAACATATTGGTGGTTAAATAGTAATCATAATTAAAAGTTAAGTTGATTCATTATAATTTTACAAATAGATAGGTACAGTATCGCCATCTTGGCACCGACGCGTAAACACTAGTTCTGTTAAAATTTATTATATTAATAGTCTAACTTATCGACATATCAAATGTAGTTGCATAATTTTATTATATGTAGTCCATTTTTCAACTATGAGTATTATCTATGCGAAGATCGTTGTATTGTGTATAAAAAAAGTAAAAAAGTAATTGTTGAGAAAGTGATGTGAACTGCTGGTGCAAAATAAGTAAAATACAACAATTCAGTCCAGAAAATGTGTGTTTACCAATGATGTGTTATAATTAACTATAAATATTAACAAGGATTGCAGTGGAATTTTGAAGATTTTTTTAAATTAAATTATATGATATTATGTGAACTATTAAAATATGTTGGAGGTACTTGGAAATAAAACAAGTGTTAAGCTGTTGTGTTGGAACAAATTCAAAAATTCGCAATATAGACGTTGTGATTAAACAGTGTAACTTCTTAAGACATTACCTTGTTTTCACTGTTCTGAGTTCGAATCCTAAGAACTTTTACTTTTTTTTTTTTTTTTCATTTTCTTTTGATATATATTCTTTGACACTGACTTTCTTTTGACATATAAATTGATAATTAATAAATATCAAAGGAAAAAAAATGTCGGAAGAGGAAATCAATATCACATATCGGAATAAGAGCATATTTCCAAAAAGCAGGTCGCTTAGTAGCAGTGATCCAGAATCTTTATCAAGCTCAGCTACTTGTTTTGATCGTTCTTACATAAGAAAAAGCTTACCGGACCTTTCTAAAACGCTGTTACTTAGTGAGATTGATGAATTAAAGAATGAAATTATAAAATTACAAGCGGATTTAAGCAGAGCTACCAATGAGGTTGATAATCTTAATATCGAAAATTGTTCTCTACAAAAAATTGTCCAATCACAAAAAGGAAAAATAGACAAATTAAAAACATTATGTTCAAACTCAAAGTCAGGTAAAAAGTCACTTAGAAAAGCTTCTAAATTAAATAAACAATCGGGAAAAAATAATTCAGTTATATTCTCTCCATCAGAATGCCCTATAAATAACAGTTTCGAAGAACTACAAGTGAATTGCATCGAAAATAATTATGATTGTAGTACATTGGACTTGCCAAATTGCCAAAGTACACAAGTCACCAAACAACCACTGGGCTTAATAAGCGATAATGACGAGCAACAACATTCAAATAAATTGTGTGAGAACATGAGCTCTAATAATAAAGAAACATTATCAGGAGAAACACGGCAAAGAAAATTTAATATAAATTACGAAAATCAAAAGTTAACAAAAACTGATCGACAAAAAGTATTATTATTCTCTGATGAAAACGGAAAGGGATTAGGGAAATCTTTATCTAAATTACTTGGCAATGAATTCGCTTTAACAACTTTCATAAAACCTGGAGCTACTACCGATAAATTATTAGAAAATTGTTTGGAATTAAGTAAGGACTTTAATAAATGTGACTTTATTGTAATAGTATGTGGGAAAAATGACAAAAGCCCCGTAAATATTCAATCAACTTTGTATTACTATATAGATAAACTTCATTATACTAATGTATTACTTTGTGATACAAAACAAACAAGATTCCTGAGAGTTCAAAAATTGCGCGGTCTTTTTAATTTTATCTGCTCACAATTTTCCTATTCTAAGTTCGTGAACGTAAATTTACCTTTTCATTACAACCAGTATATATCGTTAATTAGCAAATTCATATTAAGAGATATATTGCATTTTAATTATAAAATAAAATTTGAAAATTACAATAATAAAATTGAACACGAAAGAAAAATAATTTTAAAAACAACGGCTACACAAACCACTCTTGAACCTGCAACAGTTTCTCATTCCGTAAGTACTCAAACTGACAATATCGAAACATTTTTTCGAGACTAAAAAGTAACATTTTAATTTTACATCATAATGTTCAAGGTCTAAGGTCTAAAATAGGAGAATTAGAAGTTTTAGTAGATAGAGAACAAATAGATATTATTTGTTTATCTGAGACATTCATAAAAAGGGATAACGCCAAAGTGTTCAAATTGGAAGGGTATCATATGGCAACGCACTATTCAAGGAAAAACCAATCTAGAGGTGGGGTTTGCATATATGTAAAAAAACACATTAATTTTAATGTAGTCAATTGGATATCAGATGAAGCGATGGAAAAACATTTTGAATGCTGTGGAATAGCTATAAAAGGGAGAATTCATATTTTCGTTGTATGTATTTATCGAACACCAGATAGCAACATAGATATTTTTATACATAAACTAGAAACTCTTCTACACAAGTTAACTATTAATCTAAAAAATATTAAAAATAAAGTTCTAATTTTGGGTGATTTTAACATAAATACTCTCATAAAAGATAAAAATAGTATGTCTTTCATAAATACTTTAAATAAATTTAATTTGAAATTAACAATTAAAGAACCTACTAGAATAACTGCCAACTCTGCTACATGTATTGATAACATAGCAACAAATTTTTCTAAATACACCGCAAATATTTGGGATGTTGGTCTCTCTGATCATACAGGTCAATTGATAAAGGTCCCGTGTACTTTAGCCTTGTCAAATTCATATTGGTTCGTATTAAAAAGAAATGTTACAAATAATATTGATATTTTTCAAAAGTATATATCACAAATTTCTTTTCGTGAAGTCTATCAAGTAAAAAACGTAAACGCAGCTTATAATGCATTTATCAATTTGTTCAAACTTATATACGATTTGTGTTTTCCAATTAAGAAAATTCGCATAAATTCAATAAAAAAACAAAGGTGGATAACCAAAGGAATAAAAAAGTCAAGTATTACTAAGAGAAAAATGTATTTTAAATTAAAGGCACATAAACATAAGAATACTGATAAAAATTTCTATAAACAGTATTGCAAAATAATGAAACGAGTAATTCGTGACGCTAAAAGAAATGAAAACATTAAATTCTTACAAAATAACGCGAATCAATCTAAAGCAGCTTGGAATTTAATACGAAATATTACGGAACCCCTTAACAGTTTAAATATGACGATTGAAAATATTAAATTTAAAGATACTCAAATCACTTCCCCCACCAAAATTGCAGACATATTTAATAATTATTTCATTACGCATAATAATTACACAGATAGTTTGTGTGGCAATAACTTTACGAGTTATAAATCATGTTCTATGAAAAAATGTCAAAGTATGTTTTTATTTCCAGTAGATTCGTATGAAATAATAAAAATTGTTGGTCAGTTAAAAAATAAAAAAAGTGTAGGTTATGATGATATTTCTATGGTAGTATTAAAGTCCAGTATAAAATTTTTTGTGGAACCCATTGTTTATATCATCAACCTCATGTTGGAAACTGGAGAATATCCTGATGGTTTAAAGACTGCCATTATCAAGCCATTATTTAAGAAAGGTAATAAAAATGAAATTGGCAATTATAGACCCATCGCGTTACTATCTAATATCTCAAAAATATTTGAAAAAGTTATATCTAAAAGATTAATATCGTTTTTAAACACGAACAATATTCTACATACCCATCAATTTGGCTTTCAAAGAGGTAAAAATACATCATTAGCAATATTCAAAATTATGAAGTCCATATGGGATGACATCAATGACAAAAAAAGATGCTTGTCTTTATTTATTGATTTAACTAAAGCATTTGACTGTATAGTACATGACACATTATTAAAACAGTTAGAAAATATTGGGATACGGGGTACTCCTCTAACATTATTTGAAACTTACTTAAAAAAAAGGATCCAAGCGACTGCTATCAGCTACTTAAATAAAAATACCCGAACTATTGAGACAGTAAAATCTGAATACCGTGAAGTTTTGTTAGGGGTACCACAAGGCAGTATTTTAGGTCCCCTTTTCTTTCTGGTTAGC
>DVZL01000449.1:0-23195 GCA_018236625.1 Lasaia peninsularis
GGTCTCGTAGTGTTTACGCGCTTGCACGTCGTTGGCCAACAGCTTTCGACACTGAAAATATCGCACACATTTTAACATATTACATTTATGATGAGTCGTATCGATGTGTGGATTAGATCAGAGACGGTGTACCATGAAGCTGAAGGTACTATCTAAAGATTACACTCCCAATCCACCTGTGCACAATATCATCTTCTATCATTCTGATAGGGCCGGCTATCTCGTTTTCGCAAGGCTTGACTTTGTCAGCTCAACAAAACTGATAGAGTCTTGCTAGTTTAGAGAGAAGTAGCAATTCTACGTATTTGGGACAGGTCTTTTTTAAGCGTGTAATCTGAAGATAGTACCTTTAGCTTATGACGCGTAGTAAGCGAGATATCTCGTCAAAGCGCCATATTTGGTCTTTTCTGTATTTGAAATAAGCGCTGCAAATTTAATTTTAAATGTGACACATCTGCGTAGCCGACGTAAAATAGGTAATAAACCGATCCAGCATTTACTTGGGCCGTATTTAATACAGTTACAAAAGGGGACTATGTTGTCTAAAATGTACGATATAATAATGTGGCACTGTGTATTAATATACGTTACTACCTGATCCGGAAAACTTGGTATCGCTACAGAATTAATAAATAAAAAAACTGAACGTTGATTGCAGAATATCTCAACTTTACTGCACGATACACTGTCACATCATACATCAAACCGCATAATGCGTATACAAGTAAAATTCCGTCAAAGTCCGTAACTTATTATAGTTGTGATAAGAAATAGTTGTCAATGTCAAATGTGTAAAACAAATGTGTGTGTGTGTGTGCCTGTGTGCGTGCTTGCGTGCGTGCGTTCGTGCGTGCGTGCGTGCGCACGCGCGTGTGTGTGTGTCTTGTAATAGCTGTGCGTGTACTGACAATGGCGCAGGTGGTGGCGGTGGGCACGCCGGTGTTGAGCACGCCCGAGCCGGGCCCCCGCCGCCCACGCCCGCCCGTGGTCGCCTGAATGGACCTGCGGAGACGAACCACTATCATACACCTGCATAACTGTACGTCTCGTCATCGCGAATTCCCCGTGTCGGCGCAAAATTCGACAGTTGTGTTCTCGTTTGTTCTCTAATTCCATAACAAACGCGTCCATGCATATATTCGGACCAGCGCCTGACGCGATGACGAGCGAGTTTTACTTTTTTTTAAATGATGGTAAGCGAGCCACGATATAGCGAGCGATAACCCACGATATCTATGGACACTCATCGATTCGTGAGTCCGCATAAAGGTTGACCTCACCTGGACCCTTTTGGTTCTTCTGGGAAGTCCGGTAATTTTGTCTTCCTCAAACACGATCAGAAAAGTTTGAGGACGAAATTAAGGAGGCATCTTTGCCTAAGAATATAAACATGTAATAAGAGTAAAAATACACCTATTTAAAATGACAATGTGATTTTCTACAGAATGTTACTTATACTAACATTAATCCTAAAGAAGACGCCCACAAAAAACTATTCTGGATGTTCTAAAACACATACATGTACACAAATATTCAATCATTTTTTTTGTCTTGATAGACGTAATATAATACTCACAAGTTGGTGTCTGCGTGTTTGTTCGAACTACCAAAGTGTACAGCAAATGCGGACTCATCCCGGAACTGAACTCTGCACTCCGCGCAGTACAGCGGGTGCTCCGGGTCCGTCGTGTTCGAAGTCTGTTCTATCTCCTGACAACGATGTTTATACATTTATTCTAAAACCGGTCTAAGCGCGTGAATCAACTTGTTTAAATAGTTAACCCGACCACAGGACAGCGACGCACTTACATCTATGGTGTTTATAGACCACGGTTGTCTCTTACCCATACGAGAGCCATGTGCTTGTTTGTTGACTTATCTCATGAAAAAATGTAGTTTTGCAATTGATTGGTGGTGACCCCACCAATCAATCAAGTCGAGTAGGTTAACCTGTTAATCAAAGAGGCGGTCGAATCCATCATTGGTAAGCTGTGATGTTTGAAACGTACCTCCTTGGTATGTGTCAGTTTCTTGTGGCAGTAGAGCCCGGCCTCGCTGACGAAGCTATGGCCGCAGAGGTTGCAGATGAACGACGACGGGTGTTTTATGCGAATGTGAGTCAGACGCGTCGAGATTTTACTGTTGACGAAATTAACGTTTACTCAAGCTTCGAGATATAATAAATACCCCTTGACAATTTACACAAATTAATTTAACTCAAAAATAAGCAGACATGCTTGTCTTATGGATGTTAAACAACAATATGAATACTTAGAAATAGTTATACCTAGGTCTACAAATACCAAAATAAATGTAATAAACACATAACTATTAAATAATGTTTTAAATAACTTAGCCCTGAAGATGCTGTAAAAAGCGAAACCGGTTGGCTAACATATTTTATATAAAAGTAATTTTGTGAAACAGTGCAAGCGTTTTTAAATTTAATCACATAAATTAAAATTTCACCAAGCGCCAAGGATAAAAAGTATACAATATATTATCAAACACAAATGTCTGTGCCTTCGGTAATGGATCCCGAGACTCTGGGTCAGTCGGTGGTGTTAAGGAAGTAAGCTATACCCTCGACCAACGAGGCGATTCCTATTTTGACTTCATATCATTAGTAAGTATTAGGGCCTCTTTCAACAAGTCGGAGTAAAGTTACAAGTAAGCTAATTGCTCAGCTCATGAGAAAATAGAGAAAACAATTTCACAAAGTATGAGTAACATAAAATGGAACTAATTTACTTGATAGTTTTATCTGTCAAGTAGCACTAATCAATGAGTAGTTAATTGATACTTTACTCGGACTTTATGAAATAGGCCTTTAGTATTTAATATGAGTTTCCTGTGACGTCGGAGGGGTGATCATTTTATCTTGCTAATTCAATTATGGTAAATAAAAACAGTCTGAAAGTAACTTCTACTGTAGTACAATAATATTTACCAAACACATCAATTTCAAACAAAAAAAATCCGTCAAGTGCAAGTCGGTCTGCTGCACGAAGGGTTCCGTACCAATATCTATAAAAAACGGAAAAAATAATCACATTTATTGTAAGTTAGCTCTGTTTATATATCCATTTCATTCTGTTTTTAGTATTTGTTGTTATAGTGGTAATAGAAATACAACATTTGTGATCATTTCAACTTACTAGCTATCACAGTTCATGATACATCCTGGTGAAAGACAGACAGACTGCAGAGTCTTAGTAATAGGGTTCCGCTTTTACCCTTTAGGAATAGAAGCCTAATAAGTCACAAATAGTGGTCCGTTCAGTCATTTTTACAAGACATACTTTAAAAACTATGTGACAAACTTCATCATATAGTTAAGAGAATCATAAGCAATAGCATGTTTTGGACCTTGTTTTAGCAATGTAAAGTGTGTTTTATAGTTTGAATAACACTTACTTGAACACTTTCTTGCAATGAGGACATGAATAAGTGACATTCTTATGAAATCTATAATGCATTTTTGCCTGACCCCTGCAAAACAAAAAATTGGCAAAATTATGGATGAATATGAAAACTTGTAGGTGAGTAAGTCTAGTTGTGCATGTGATTTGTCTCATAAAATAAGAAATTACTTCTTAGGCCAATATATACGTTTTTACTATAAACTTCCCGATCATATAAAAAATCCACCTCCAAATAAATATATTAAATTTAAATTGCCAAATTTTCTCACTATCGGTTCAGTAGTTTTGGCGTGAATCACGGCTCATATATAGACAAATAGACAGACTGACAAAAAGTTACTGCCCGTTTTTAAATCCAGTTTTTTTAATATCTTCAATGCACAAAATTCACTCTTTTACAGAATTTTTTGTGTGTATAGATTAACTTTAACTTTAAAGCTTTTAAAATTAGGAGATTGCCATTAAATAATTAATATCAGGTTTAAAATTATGAAAAAAATATTTAGTCACATTAATATTTACCTGCTGCAACAAACGTATGAACAGATTTGACAGGAATACTTAGACAGGTGGGATATGGTCATATGTTTATACATCTTCCGAGTGTCCGTGCAGTATATTTTACAAACATCACACTGAAGTTCTCCAGAATGTTGCTGTAATAATGTAAAACAAAAATCTAAGTAATATTAAGCAGTTACTATTAACATATACTCTAGATAGCCTAATGAAAGACTCGTAAATAAACTTTTTAAAAAATAAATAAACAAATATTGCCCCATTTCCCCGAAGGGGCTATATATACTATATATATGATAATGCTATAAAAAGTGAAACCGATCAGTTAAATAAAATAAATCGCTAATGCAAGTATTTTTTTTTATTTAAAAATGAAATCACAGGTTGTATAATCAATCTTTAAGGTAAATAAAAATTAGTGCCTATGACTGACACAGATTACAGTAAACCACAGATGTATATTTCTACTATCAAAAAATTAATCTGCTTATACTTTTTTAATGACATAATTAATAAAAACAGAGTTCTAGGAATTTCCAAGTTTTCACAAAATTCTTTGTAGTCACAAATTAATTTTACTACATGATCAGGGCAGCTTGTTCACTGTCTTAACCTATATAAAAAAAGAAAAAAAAACTACTCACAGGGTCGTGTTTCTTCATATGCTTTTCATATGTTAGTGGTTCTCTAAATCCTTTGTAACAAAGTGTGCACCGGTATGCTGATTCCAGATAGTTCTTTGTCTGCTGTCTATCTCTTACCATTTTATACTGTTCTTCATGACTTATTGGACTATATGTAAGGAAATCTTTAGGAAGACGTCTCGATTTTTTAACTGGCCTTAAAAATAGTGCATTTTTCTTTTTCGGTTTAGTCTTGGGATGTGATTCATACCAATTCGAATCTTTTTGTGGGCCTTTTTGTAAATGTGCCCAAATGTAGTGCTGCTTGGCTGATGTCCTGCAAGTTTGGGTGGAATCTGTTACAGTGGCTTATCGTTCATAGCTTCATGGATGTGGGTTTTAGAGTGTTTGATGTTTGAGCTGAAAAACTCATTTTTATTTTAACATCAATCAATTCACTATTGTTTATGTACAAGTAAAATATTGATGAATTACAATTTAAGACTGAAGTTAAAGGTAGTTTTTGTAAAACTTTTAAAATTTTGTATACCAAGGAAGGTAACATGCAGTATAATTTAAATAATAAAGATACACAATGACAGACAAACATGACAAATATTATTTTAAAAGGCCTTTGTTAATGTTAAAGGCTTTTTCATTGCCATGAATCTATAAATATTAAAATAATAACATCTACCACTATTAAAATGAAAATTTTGAAATTGGTATCTAAAAGGGTTTATTTTAAGAATATATGATTGTATGAATGGGGGTTAAGATTTTTAAATAATGCTAATAATAAAATAATAAATAAGTGTTAGTCAATCTAACAACCTAATTTGACAGAATAATATATAAAATAGTATCATATAATGAACTGTATAAAACTTACTATATACTGATGTAACTTTATGTAAAACACAGTAGTATAAGGAATTACAAACCTGTCAAAGCTTACTTCTGAACATTTTCTGCATTCATATTTATACATATGTTTCTCAGTAATGTGAGTTTTCAACAAGAAATCTGTTTTATAATAATAAGAGCACATTTCACAAAAGTGTGTACCGCTAATAAACTGAAAAAAAGTAGTAAGAAGTAATCAATTCAAGGTAAACAAATAACATTGTTCATTTTTTATTGAAGATGAGGGCTGATGATAAATAATCACTGCCACCCATGCACACTCGCAACACCTGGTGTATCATGGTTGCATTGCTGACCTTTTAGGATGCTCTTTATTTTAAAGTCCCTAATTTGTTTCCATATGGAAACACCACTGCCTAGTAATTAGTTCCATAGGTGTTGCGCCAGATAAAAAAATACCTTAGTAAATGCACGGTTGAGTAGTGTTCAGCATGGTATTTTAGGCTCTATCATGATTTTCTAACATAAAACTCAGCAGCCGATATTAAACCAAACAACCGTTCAGAGTTTTTTTTATGGTAAATGCTGGATATAGGTTCAGGAGTAGCTATGTGATTAGCCTACCTTTATTTCAATAGTAAGTTGACACAAAAATATAAAAGACATTAAATAAGCTTATCTTGTTAAAAAATAAACTAAAAGTTGATTAATATATTATGTAAATAAATGACATGTTAACTACCTTATCATGCATTCTCATATGTACTTTCAACCGATTTTCGTTATGATAGGATTTTCCACATGTTGTACATTGGAACTTGCCTGTTGCAAACATCTTATAAACATCAACTACAGCTTTTGCCTCTTTCACCGATATAGGAACCATTTTTGCATATTCTTCATCTAAATTAGACCCATCCACATTATTATCATCATCATCTTCTATGTTTGAATGTTCTGGGTCCACCCCATAGTCTTCTCCATCACTTGCAAAATTATTTTCAAGCAAATCCAAAACACCATTTTCAGTAGATTGTATTTCATTAGAAATAGCCTCATTAATCACATCATTAATGTCGTTATTGTCTACCTTCTCTACTTTCAAAAACAACTGGTCATTAGGATTTTCTTTTGGGATATGGGTTTCAAATACAAAATCATTAGGTATGGTGCTACATTGAACAACAGATATATTTTGCTTCGCCTCTGTGTGAGATCTGCTTGGTTTAACCCATTTGAATTTTGCATTTTCACAATAAGTTACATTAGAATCTAGGAAAGACAGTGCTGGAGTTATGTCTAAAGCTTTAAGATCCAATGCTTCCAAAGATTGTTTAGTTATCTATAAAATATTTAATCAAAACATTAATGATATACATATATGTCACCCGCTGTGCCCGCAACTTCAGCCTCATATTTATTTAATTTATTTATTTTATAGATTTCTAAAATATAAGTAGCCTAAGCCGTTTCTTAATACATTAGCTGTCTAACAGTCAAAGTCCCATCAAAATCATAGGCGGGTACAGTCAGACAGACAAAAACTCAATAAAATGTTTTTTTTCGTATATATACCTAGTAAATATAAAAATACACTAATTAAAAAGAGGTTATTTTAAATATTACATACAGACACTCCAATTTTATATTTTATTGGTATAGATTTTGATAATTATAGACTAGGATATTGTTTAATACATTGGTACAAAAAAAACAATAAAATTCTGCATGTTCAAGTAAAGAAGTATTACGTTCACGGAAATGCTGTCAACCAAGCTAAATATTTACATAAGTTATTATTTTAGCATTGCAAAGAAAACTAACTATGCAGAACCTATTATTATCTATAACACTAATTGCAGCACATGGATTGTTCTAGTAGGGCAAAACACATAATTAAAAAAAATATTACAAATATGTAGTTATTTTATTATATACACTCTCAGATGAGATAGAGGCTGCTTTCTTCAGTAAAGCTTTGCCTTGGGTAAAACATTATTATTTTACTGTGTTGCTTAATTTGTACTCTTGTAACATCTTTCTAATATGTATTTTTATACTTGCTTTGAGTTAGAAGCAGTGTTAAATATATGCAACAGCCTTGTTTTAATTCTAAAAGCTATTTTTATGAAACTATTATTGTTGTGGCATGTATAAAATATTTAAGTTTTGATCAAAATATATTATTTTCTGTTGGTCATAACAAGGTTTCACAAAAGAAATTAAAAAAGATTAAGGAGAGTGGCAACCTATTTATTATATTTCTCCTCCTAATCCCTACCCTACTTCCTGCCCGTTTATTGAAACGGCATGTGATTTACTAGAGTTTAAGTTTGATTGTGCGTAATAAAGAGTAATGAATGAACTCATGTGTGATGTATTATAAAATTATCAGTGTAAATAAATAATAACAAAGTAAAGAATTCTTACCTCTTTGTTTAAACGTAATATTTCTTGCAAAACATAGAATGATTTCTGGCACTTCAATCTAAATTTCTTAAATTTTCTTATGTAGGTTAAGCAAATAATGCACAAGTATTCAGGCAAACCATTTCCCTTGTAGCTCTAAAAATGTAATAAAACTACACATAAACACATAGTATAAACAATATACAAACTGAGCAAGATTATAAGGTTAAGATCTTATATATAAGTATTTCGAAGTTTTTGTAATTAGTATACCTTTAGTCCAGATATTAAATTAAAATCTTGGCGAATTTTGCCAGAATTCATATCATATACTTTTGCTTTTGTGCATAAGCATACGACACACGCTTTCAAATCGTACATATTGATAACCTTTACATTTAGTATCAACGTCGGTTTTATAACATCTGTATGATTAAATTACACAAATTTTAAGAAATAATTATGACTTTTAACATTTTAGAAGCACTTTTATTCTTTAAAATACTATATGGATATGTAACATGTTTTGTGTTCTTTTGTTGACACTTGACAGTTGACAATGAATGTTTGCTTTGACATGTGAGAATTTATAACGTTGACAGAGTTGTCAAATAAATATGATAACCTACGAAGCGATTACCTATGATTATCGGACCTATCAAGCGGTTATCTTTTATCATAGAGCTAAAGTTACTATGTATCTGGCAATTGCACCCCTAAAAACGACTTGTCCAATAAATATCTATCTTATTTTTATAGCCGGCCCTACTCCTAACTCCACAAAACTATCAGAAAAGGTGATTGTCAAGTTTAGAAACATTTAATACTTATTCGAGTCATGTCTTTCTTAGAAGTTCACAGATACTATAATCTAGAATACAGATACTAGAAATATACAATATTAGATTAGAAAATATATCACTATCTATTAAAAAAATTACACACTGCCATATCCAATTTATGTCTGTATAACCACTTCTTATATTTAAAAAGTTAATCAAAGTATGCTGCCCAAAATCAGACCAAGATACCCTCGTACCTTCGTTTTTTTCTTATCCCACAAAATCAATTCAAAACTGTTTCAATACATAAACGTGCCTTTTTTAATGGGATAAGGCATCGAACAGGAACACGAGTCTTCTGATGGTAAGAGACAACCGTGGTCTATAGACACCACAGATGTTGTAGGTGCGCCGCTGCCATGTGGTCAGGCTGTTAGACCTTATGTGCAAGTCTGCCGGCTACCCTACCCTCCGGCTCGGAATATGATAATGTCATTATGGCGGCAGCAATTGTGTGTTAACAGCGAAAGCGGTGGATACCTACCTGGGCGAGTTGCTGCACAGCACTCTACCAACAGTGGTCATGTTGGTAGTGACCCAGTTAACCTATGCTCGCCTCTTACGAGCTGCCTATAAGGAAGGCAGTTGATCTATTCTACGCAGAGGACCCGGACCACGGGGAAAAACTTTTGAATAACTTATATCGGACATTACTTTCGGAGCGCAATGACCAAAGTGGCCCCACGCACAGCAGCAATAATCTAACTCGACATCGCTAATATTGCATAAAGAAATTTTACAACTTTACCGAACTTTGTGGGCGAGTAGTGATACCTACTCTCGGCTCGAGAAATAATACCCGTAACTGGGTGAGATTATCTAAAACGCCATCATCCGAGTCTGTCTACCGGAAGATCAAACATCGACTAACGACCAGGCATTCTGATTATTGGGAGCAGGAAGCTTTGTCGCTGAGACCGACAGCGACGGTGTAGTGTGTATGTGTGTTGGAGTTTTATAGGAGATTGGCGTTTGCCACTACTATGGGATCGTCGGGATCCGTAAGGACGTAGCGGTCTCTCCTGTACCCGGTGGGGATGCCCGCGATCTTGGTAGTCGCTTATATTGCAGAAATAAATTTTAATTACTTTTTTGAGAGGTATAGTATCACCGAGAAACGAGTCAGTAAATGAGATAAACAAAAGCATTACTCATGTGAAGCCGGAGTGGGGCGCTTTGTTGGACTTCTTATTCATATACTACTGGTAACGACGGCCAATCTTTGGGTGAGGAAAAAGAAAGTGTTCCATTTTACTTAAAACGTAAAGAAGTTTCATCGAAATTCTCTTTGCAATCTAACCTGGATGTAATATTTTTCTTAGGCGCTTTGCACACGATGGGGCGGGGCGGGCTTTTTGTCCGCAAAGCAATAAAGACCGCGTCTCCCGTCGATGTCTGCAGCTGCCCTCGCCGCGTACACAAAACACACGACGGGCGGTGTAGTCAGTTCAGGACGTTCGTTTTAAAAGCGCGTGGCGCGGACGTTCGCTAGCCGCCCCGATCCACCTTCTGCGTTACTGCATATAAACTGGTTCGTCTGATCCACGGCGGGCAGCCGCGGACATGCCGTGCCGCAGGTGGCCGGCGGGCACTGGCAACGCGGCTTTTGTGCCCTCTTATGTGCGTTAGTAATATAGGATTCCCTTTGTGCTATTTTTCGCGGCGAAATTGACCGGCCCGCCCCGGCCCATCGTGTGCAAATCGCCTTAACATATATAACAATTCAAACAAATCTACTTTTGACACAGGAGATCGAAAAGAAGATAATAAAAGACATATAACCATTTTATATTTTACAATTGAAAATACAATTAAGTACATACAAAATCGTACAAAATGCACACATAATTGACAATTTAATGTTTTATTTTGAATTGTTTAGAAATATAAGTTGGATTTTATTACAATTTGCTTTTTTACCTTTTTTCTTGGCATAATCTAAAAAATCTAAAATCGTTCAACAGCAGCCCCTGTGACATGCTGCATTGTAATCATATTACAGGAAATTAAGAAACATAAAAAGGTTTACAATCTTCCTGGTCGTTGACGTTTTTTTTCAGTCCTTAATATTAAATTTAAAAAAAAATTGTACGGTTTTTCTTCAATATCGTTTTGAAGAATATTTATTTTATCAGTTACGTTAATTCAACAATCATTTTTTTGGATTATTAATCAAGTTAAAAATGAACAATTAAATATAACAAACCGATAATATTTTTAAAATCAACAGATGTATAACTGACAAATATTTAAAAGGTATTTTAGGCCGGAAGCCGAGATGTGAATCATTATTATTAATACAATATTATAACTCTGGGTACAGTTATGTCAACATATTTTAAAAATAATCATAACTATATTAGTATAATTTTTGCATTATTAATAGCAATCATTTATAAATAAATAATTAATAATAAATAATAAATCAATAAATTCAATTAACATACTATAAAATGAATAGAAAATTTTTATAATAGAAAAAAATAATGCCAATTACAAATAAGAAACAGAATACCTGTAAAAAAACCTAAAAACTTTTTGTTAGGTAATAATTCTGTCACATTTTTGACACACATAACATTCAAATTTTAATTGAAATATCAATAATAAATTATCCTTCCCTCTTTTATTCATCATTATACTTACTATTCGATAAGGACAGACTAATTGTTTCGTATAATAATTTAGAAAATCAGCACTACAAGACAGTATTCGTATTTTACATGTTTAAGAATAATATTTTTTATTATATTGTTATTTATTTAAATATAAAGACAGGAAATAAGTAAAAATTACTAAACATCTAATTGATCAATAAATCTAAAGTCGACTATGGTAATTTTTATTTGTATGACTTTTGGGCGCCATGTTCGTTCTGGACTCTTTTGTCCAATAAATAAATAAATAATACTGGACAAATTACACAAATTGATCTAACCCCAAAGTAAGCAAATTAAATGCTTGTGTTATGGATGCTAGACAACAATACTAATACATAAAAATACTTAAAATAGATACCAGGATAAATTTAATAAACACCCAGACCCGGAAACGCATTCATAACCCTAATGCCTGTCCCCATCGGGAATCGAACCCGAGCTCCGCGGCCAGTCGATGCGATCAACCATGTACGCTAGCCACTCAGCCAACGAGGCGGAGGCAATTTGTAATACAGATAAGAAAAGATTATATATTCTAACTAGTCACGGATTTCACAATAATTTAAATGTTAATTTTATTGACTAATATAAAGTTATGCTGAATTTTATTTTAATTGCATTTTTGTCACATGAGTCTTAAAACTTAAGCCAAGTGATAAGTTCAAACAATAACAAATTCAAAGGAATATTTAACTCATTGCACTATTTTATTTTTTCTTTTGCATAATAGATGTCAAATAAGAATTTTTAATTTTATTTTATTTACCTAAATTGTTTTGAATATACAAATTTCGAATTTATATTCACATGAACTGTATATTATTTTAAGTATGAAATTGTCACGTATTTTATTCGATAATTCACAATAAATAATATTTACAAATATGACTAGTTTATATAAAATAAAATTTTGAATTATGCAATATAAAATACACACCCTTTTTCCTAGCATTCGACATATTATTTGACTTTGATTTAATAACATGGTTGCTTTCCTCATTCATAAATGCATCTGTCTGTGTATTCAGACAAAACATTATTAATAATTGAGTATTAGTTAATCTCTGCAGACATTTTAAGTAAGTTAGTATTAGAAATATAATTTCATTTTTAGTACTATTTTTTCTTACACACTTTCTCACTGATTATATGTCAACTACATTGATTGTTCACTTTCCACTTGATACTTCACTTAAGCATCAGCGTCATTGCCACTGTCTTCAGAAACTTCTCCATCGCCAATAAACACTTCTTCCTGAACCATACATGGCATTTTTGCTTTATTATTCACTTGTAAAATAGACGCCATAGCCATTCCTGTACCAAAACTATACTCTACGGGTTTTAAACTCTCATCAATATTGTCTATTGATAGTCTTTTAACTGGAAAATTTTTCTTTCGAACTGCTCTATGACGCCGAACATCTTTTAATAAAACTGCTTTGTCTAATTCGAAGTCGCTCTCAGATGACGATATTTCCAAATCTTTTTTAGAATATTTGTAATTTTTTGCTTCGTTTACTTGATTGTTAATTGCTTGATGGAGGTTATTTTCGAAGCAATTATCATTTACAAAGTTATTTACCGCTTCGTGAATATTATTATCGAGACTAATTTCGTCACTTATTTCTGATAAACTAAAATATTCTACTGGTTTCACATATTTGTACCATTTTATAATAACCACATATTTTTTAGTAACTCTTATAGATATTAGTTTGGATTTTGCTTTTAAACTAGTGTTAGCTTCATATAATTCACTTTTTATATCTTTTTCATTTTCGTATTTAGAATTCTCCAATTTGCATTTCGTTTTGCCTTTTCGTTTCATTGAAATTTTATAATTTTTAAATATTTTTTTTGATTTTGCAGGTCTTATTTTGCATATGTAACCTCTTTTTTCAACAAATTCTTCATAATTAATCTGTCTTGGGAATTCAGGTATGTTTTTTAACTCTGGCATAGTTTTTACTAATGCCTGTCTTTCTCTCTCTCGCATCAAGTCTTCTCTTTTTACTAATTTCCTTTTCAATTCTTTCAGAACTATTTTCGTTGCTTCTTTTTCTTTTTGACCTGGTCCTGTAATTATATCACCACTAGGTAACATGACATTATCATCATCTGTTTTCACGAAATAAAAAACCTCATCCTTTATTTCCGGTTCTTTATCCTCTATCCTAAGAACTGGTGTTTCTTCTATTTCTTCATCAGGAACATTTGTTTCATCAACTATAATTTTCTTTTGCATTTTCCTTAATCTTATTTGAGAATTTGCAATATTTGAAAGACATTTTGTTATTGTGTCGATAATATCATCAATATCTTTATCTAAAATATTTAAATCTAGCTCTTGTTTATTCATTGCACAAGAATCTAAGAACATATCTAGGTTACTACATTTTTCAAGAGCCAATTTCATCTCAAGACAGGATTTTGCAACTCCTGTATGTACTTCAGAATACAACCAAGTATCATTCATTGCAGCTCCAGGCTTCTTTAAACCATTGTCTTTAGTACCATAATTTTTTAACAATCTATACATACGTTCCAAAGCATAAAAATTATCTTTGAATTCACTAATTAAGTCAGTTATTAGGACATTGTATATCCAATATAATCTTTCGTTATGGTTTTTGTATAGTTTTAGAGCTTGTGTATTTGGTATGTAATGTGCTAATGCTATGTTTTTCAATAACGTTGACTGAACCACAAGAAAGGCATGATGAATTTTCTGGAAAAAAAATTAATATATGAAAAAGTCTACATATAACAAACTTTATACCTCTTTTTACACATAAAAGTACAAAAGAGTGTTTGTACAGAATTAGGATAGTTAAAGGTCACATACAGAGAGCGTAGTTAAACACTAAATAAATTTGAAAGCAGTAAAACTTAATTTAGCTTAATTAGTGTTAGAGATAAACTCGCTATTTGTAACTTTTTGTGTTATCTTTTAATATTACGTGATCATTAAGCGTTCAATAAATAAATAAAGTTTGCAAATGTTGCACAAATATTAGTCTCAAAAACCTTAAATTTTATTAAATTCAGATTAAAGTTTAGCTATATCATAAGGTTTTATCTATACGGTGGTTGTGATGGCGTCTATTTTACTTATATTTCCCATCATCTTTTGTTTGGGAGTATATTTTCCATTTCTTCTCCTGACTGGCTAGGTTTGGAAACGGTCGTAGTTTGTGGTAGATAGGGTTAAAATAAGTCGGGTGTAAAATAATGAGATAATTATTATATAATATATAGTGTAATAAATATAAATTATGTTATAAAATATTTATAATATTACATTTATTTTTATTTTTATCTACTGCATATATTTTATTGGTATAATTAAAAACGTTTGTCTTGTAACAACTTTTAACACACCTATTCGGCAAATAAAGCATTTTCATTTCATCAGGAAATGCGTCTGCTCATTTAGGTACCTTACAATTTAAAAAAAATCCAAGAAGATATTTCATATATTTTACCGTTTTAGATGATATGGATGATAGAAGATGTGGTTGGCGCTCCACAAATTATAGGATATTTGCTAACGATTCGGGTGTAAATGAAACCCGAATGAGTGTATAAAGATCATTAATGTATTGAAATTTCATGACATTGGTTTATAATAATAATAAACAAATATCGTCACGCTCATATCCTCGAAGTGCTAGGAAGAAGTACAAACTTATATATCCTTTTTTTGATATAGACTAACTTGTTGCTAACCGAGTGGTTCTTACAACTTCACCGGACTTTGTTATATATCCACAATAAGGAATATACATGCTTTTTTAATTTTTTAAAAATACTTACTTCAATTAATTATATAAATGAAAAAAATATAACACTTGCAAAATAGTGATAAATAAGCTAAAAAATATATCCAAACTATCATAATTTTCAGATGATTTAAACTCCGCCATTTTCGCGCGCTTATTTGTGACGTCACCTTCCACTGAGTATAGTGAAGTGAGAATAATAATTTGTCAACGAATTGAAATTAAGTGAAGTACACTTCACTTTCACTACATATATTTTAAATATTGTATTGTCCTTATATGCGAAAATTGTTGATGATGCAAAAGATGTAAAAATAAGGATATCAATTGACATGGCGTTGACAGTGGACCGTGACGTTACGTTATGTCGTTGCGTTTTCGAAATTTGCGAGGGAATTTAAAAAATACTACTTTTAAAGAATTAATTTTTCAAATAATAACTTGAATATTGGCAAAAATATTTATGTGGGTATATTTCTTTACAATAAAGATTACAAGTTATTTTTTGAGCCATATCTAAATCACATGCATATTCCCTATTATCCGGCGATATGACAGTTGCAAGACCGTCGTTACATCAAGCACAAAATATACAATCCCACGCAACGTTATGTATTCAGATAAACTGAAAAAAACATAGATCTTGCCCTATTTCACTATATTTTGCAAGCGCCGGGACATTGGCGCTTGCAAAATATAGTGGAATTTCGTCAAATGCCGACAATTATTATTTATAATTTTAAAATCAACTTACCGTTAGATTATCCGTTTCATATTCACACACCACATCCCCTCTGAGCCAGGGCATATTTCCTAGTAACGCGGAGGTAGCTCTCGACATCAATATCAGAAGCTCGTTCTGCTGTCGAAGCAGCATAGTGTGAGTTGCTTCAATTGCTGATGTTACCGAGGCGCTAAAACATTGGTGTTTATTAGTGTGAGTTGCTGCAATTGCTGATGTCACCGAGGCGTTAAAACATTGGTGTCCATTAGTGTGAGTTGCTTCAATTGCTGACGTTACTGAGGCCCTAAAACATTGGTGTTTATTAGTTTTACCAGCAGTCAATACTTACAGTTTAGCGTGCAAAGCGGCAAACTCCCTACAACAAGCAGTGGCTCTCCGGACGAGCAGCATGTAGTCCCGCATAAGAGCCAGCAGCGCGGCCAAGGGCCCGCGGCACCAGCGGCGGTGCACCGCGCGCACCGCCACCGGCACTACCAGGTACGACAACATGCGCCCCACGGTCCAGCGGTGGAAACTGGAAGCGAGCCATGGGGAACAGGATTAAACGAGAGATATTTTTTGAAACACTAGAATACTGACAAGTGAGTTTTGACAGACTTGACAGTTGAAATTGAACCTGATAGAAAATAATAACGGATGGAAAGTAGTAAAGTATAAAAATAAGAAGAATCAATTGCCAATGAAATGTCGGTATCTAAAAGAGTAGGTAATTAATCAATTTAGAGAGCAACATTTTCTTGACTGAGTATGGTAATTGTCGTATTCCGGTTTGGAGTGTTGGGTGACGAATGGGAATCATTACTACTACTGCTTTCGGTGTATGTAATCGATGACGTCTTATCATCACTACATAGTATAAAACAAAGTCGCTTTCTCTGTCCCTATACTCCTTTGTATGCTTAAATCTTTAAAACTAAGCAACGGATTTTGATGTGGTTTTCTTACAGATGATGACCTTGAAGAACCTTCCTCTTGAATCAGAATGATTCAAGAGGAAGGTTGTTATGTAGGTATATAACATGAGGAGGAAAGTTTTTATGTATACCCGTGCGAAGCCGGGGCGGGTCGCTAGTTTATGTAATAAACGAATTGAAAGTAAGCGCTAGTCCGTACCATTAACTATAGAAACAACAAAAAAATCACATCTTTTGTGTGGGATTATACATTTCTTTTATTAAATTTTTAGCATTTGTTGTTATTACATTATCTCTGATAATTTCAACTTTCTAGCCATCACGGTTTTTGAAATACAGCCTGGTGACATACAAAGAGACAGGCTTAGCAATAAGTCCCGTTTTTACACATCGTGTACGGAACCCTAAAAACAAGATAAATAAATAAATATTACTGGACAAATTACACAAATCGTTCTAACCCCAAAGTAAGCAAATTATATGCTTGTGTGATTGGTGTTAGACAACGATACTAAAACATAAATTTTATTAGAATGCACGATAAAGAATAAAATAAACTTTCCTTTTTAACTTTTACCATCAACTTATAAAGTCACTAAACAAAACATATATTTTTTAAACTTTTAAAATAGGTAATTGATACCACCTAACACCAACTAAATTTGCTTAGTTATGCCGCCTTGGTAGTCAGAGATCATCCCCAGGGTTAAGGTCAATTCCCGACTAGAATTCTTAAGCAAAATCTAGACCTATACATCTCTGGGTCTAAGTATTTTTTTAAAATTTCGGTATCTTTGTAAACTTTGGCCTTATATTTGGACGGCAACCGAAATAAGGGTACTGCTTTCACAACAAGTTTTAAAACCTACTTCCTCGGAGGTGCCATAGCGACAAGTGCAGCTACGGACAACACGGCGACAGCCCTCTCCCCGGAAGTGAACCAGCCCCCCACCACTCCACCGGCCCTCTTCCACGCCACATCCGCACTGGGAGCTTCTTGTTCTACTTCTATACTATCTTCTCTGAATAGCAGACCGCTTTCTAATATTGCTATAATATTCTCTCGTGTATATATTAGCTGAAAGAAGAAACATTTCCGTTTTTATTGTGTTACATAGGGATGCGACGATCCTATCGCCCACTAAGAATAATCTAAAAATTGAGATTATTGGATCGCCTCTGTCGTCAACCGTAGTCGATGTCCGACATTGACGTACGTCCCGAGTTTGATTCCCGAGCAACTTGTTCCTATGAGTTCTTTCAGTTTACTTTAAAAACATAAAGTTGACTGAGATTGTATCTGGGCCCGATAGGGCGATTGACTTGCCACCTAATATTGTCGGCTAATCCTTGGTGTATATGTACCCATGGGCGCCGCCAAGATTATTTTTAAGGAGGTGCATCTGCATCTTTACGTATTATTAACAAATATAAAATTTTAAAAAGTACCTCCACGCGTATTGTCCCTGGAGGGGTAGGCAGAAGTGTATATACACGACTCGTAAGTCCAATCGATATATATCAATATAACATCCACGATTAGACAAAGATTACGGGCAAAGTAATGCTTACTCAGATTAATCTGAAAAACATTTCAGAAAAGTGGCCCGACCTGGGAATTGAATCCGAGACCCTACGCGGCTAAAAACGTTACACCACAGAAAATTAAGAATATGTGATCGTTTACAGCACTTACGTAAAGTACTTACCGGATAGGAGGATTGCACTCCCGTGCACCCCACTGCCGGCGCCATGTGATGCTCTGATGCTCTCTCAGGGTCGTGGCAATATTTATTTATTTTTAAATTTAGATTATTGGATTCTTCCACACTAGAATGTCTAACTATGTGAAGGAATACGTGTGTTGTTTCTTTGTCACCGCCATTGTCATGACCGGAATACGACATTGGATTTTCAGGTTAGGACAGTCATCAAAAAGACTCAAAAGCCTCGAAGGTTAACATGACTCTCAGACAGTCAACTTGTCTATAGCATCATAGATGTCTATAGGCAACGGGTATTTTTTACCAGAGGAAATAACCCTGCTTGTTCACCTATTTATAAAAAAACCCACCATATTAGGCCTAAATTTCATGGCGATCCATCTCTTGGACAAAACAGGCGGGCTGAAGTCCTGCTTCATGAACAACGCCATCTGTAATAATAAAATATATAAAATAATCAAAATTGGAGTATCAGTATGTAATATTAAAATAATCGCGTGTGTCAAAACAATATTTTTTAGAATTTTGGTCTGTCTGTCTATTTGTACCCGCTAATCTCTGAAACTTTCACTGACCGACATCTGATGTAATAAAGAAAAGGCCTAGGCTACTTTTATTTTAGAATTTTATATTAGAAATGTATAAAATAAAATAACTACATAAAAACGCAGACAGCTTGTTCTGAATAAAATCATCATAACCTATGTAAATGAGCATAATATTATAAAATTAGGAACAAAATGAAATACATTATCATAATAATATCTTTTATTATAGTTTCATTTAATTATAATTTATTATTAGAAACATACAACACTATTCCTGTGGCTTCGTCCCCAATATATCCCAATACTTATTACTCTGAAATACCCAAGCAATACAATAATGGAAAAGATCACCATTACTATACTTATGATGTTGTAATTATATGGTATTCGTAGATTTTATTATTATAACTAATTTATTGAAAAATTCACAACTAAGATAGAGGTGCTTTTTACAATCTATTGAAAAAATCATAACTAAGAACAAGATTTTTTTTTAATAATAGCTTAGTATAATGACTCTAAAGTCACCTGACGGTAAGTAAAGAAGGGGTCGAAGGTTAGGTTACACAAAGCTAAAAGATGCCTATTCACTCTTTCTTTGAAGAAGCTTGTATTATTCTGGGAATACCTTTGCAGGAAGAAAGTTTTGTTTAGATTTGCATTGAATTGTGCCCGATATAGTGACCGATTTGCCCCTACATCATGAGACCTAATATTGTAGACCAATTGTGGGTGTATATGTACTTCTGCAGTATTTTAGTTTTTGTAATTATTAACTTCCTCAACAACAAAGCTTTCTCAACAAATGGGAATTCAATTTTGAAAAATACTTATATTTATTATTTTAAGTTTCTAGTCCTAAGGGTTGAAACAACAATCAATCAATTTTGAATTTTTATATAATAAAAAATTAACATATTTAATGTACAAAAACCAATGCATTATAATGACGCAGACGTTATAATGGACAATTACTTTCACTACATACTATGTGGAGCACAACTTGTCTAGATATTATAATAATAATTACATAATAATAATTGCCTTTGACACAATTTAAGCCAGGTTATGAAAAATTAATTTTTTAGTAATTATAGTAAAATGTAATATGTAATAAAATTTGAAATTTTTACTGATAATTTGTTGTAGCCATTTTTGAGTGTTGATGAAGAGCAGTGGTTTTTACCTATTAGTGCATTTGACAACATTTCAGTAATGCCATGGACTAACCAGTTAGTTAATTGATTTGGAGGTAACATTATACATTATAGATAATAAGATAATTATAGTACAAAATATATTGTTTAATAAATCAATAAATATGAATTATGTTTTAAAAATCTGCACACCACATTGTGGTAGAATATGTAGGTATAATTAAAAACTTTTATTTTGTAACAACTTTTAAAATATTCAGCAAATAAATAAATTTCATTTCATTTAAAAAATATCAAAATACTAAAAGCAATTAATTTTTTATATTAAATTCACATATTGATGCATGCATAAAAATCTCATAAAAAGTAACTAGTACAATAAAAATCATGATAGATTTTCATGACATTTTTGTGCTTGCATACTTTTGACTTGTTTTTTGATTCTTGCTTCTATGTTGCTTAAAGCTAAACCCATGTCGGTATTGGCATCTAAATGATTGCGGTGTTTTTTTTATTATTTAAAAGTGCCAAAAATACGTTGAATAAATATGTAGTTGATGACGACATATCAATATGAGGTAGGTGAGGTAACAAAGAAGAATGTCTCGAAGTTTAGGTAAAGAAATTGCCTTTTGACTCCAAAAATCTTCAACACGGCCACCAAACAGAGCAGGTGCTATTAAATTGTGGAGTTTTTAGGCACACTCTTTGAATTGCACCCTGTAGAAAATTGAAAAATTTAAAGACTGTTGATCAACATTTGGAAACTTGGGTTTGAAGAGTTGCAAGTTTTCAATAATTCTTTTGGTAAGCCAATCTATTGATTCTAAAGCAGAAAGCTGGTAGTCCTGAACCTGCCCAGATGACAGACTGACCAGGGATTAATAAAGTGACAACAGTCATCCTGTCATGAATCTCTTTAAACTGTCTAATCTTAAATAGAGTCATTAGCATTTTTGTAGAAGTTTTTGCTATGGATTTTTCAATAAAACTGCAAAAATTCAACTTGGCAATTTGCAATGATACACTTTTGAAGAAAGGAGTAGTATAGTGAGCTTTTTAGTAGTGAAAAGATTAGTCTATGTTTTTGTAGCATTAAACTAAACTATATTAGCTTCACCCCATTCAGAGATGTCTGCAAAGAAGAGTTGAATTGATTCGCCATGCTAATATTATAAACGTGAAAATGTCTCTTTTGTCTTAGTTTCACATCACAATAGAGAAATGTTCCGGTAAAGTTTTTATGTGTGGAGATAGGGGGTAGGACAGTGACATAGGCTATATTTTTATTCTAATATAAAGAGGATCCTGTGGGAAAGCTATATAGCTTTACAAACTAGGTAACATCTAGTTTTAACAAAAAATATCTTGAAATTGAAATCTGATACCTACATAAACAAACATACTTCTAATTCAATATAAATCACTATTTCTAATATGTACACCAAGTAATAAAATACTTACCTAATATATTACTTTAGATTTCAGTGAGGAATACATTTCTATAATTCATCGCAGTTATTAATTTTTAATCGCTATATGTAAAAGAGATTGCTTAGAAAACCTACTATATACCAAACTCAAAAAAGAGGATTTATGTCCGACGCAAATATTTATTTTTATACATGACTTTGTACATTGTTATTTTATACATTGTTTGTGTACCGATTTAATTTTTTTTGTAATTGTACAATTCCGAGGCAGGCATTGGATTGAAACAGGATCTGATGATGGAATCACAAGGAAATCAAGAGAAACACGCAAGCTTTTTGTTTACTTAAGATGATATAATATAGGCTATTGTTGATATACGTATATATCAATCTTCTATTACAATCCGACAGCACAAATGCAGCGAGCTTATTTGTATTATGATATTTAATTACTATAGTAATTCATTTCTTTTCTACTATAAATATAAGAGGACTCCCTGACCGGCCTACGCAGTGGAATCTATATTCTTATACTTCACTAAACATAAAAGTCAAATTAAATATTTACATAAAAAGATTTGTTACTTACATTTTGTTTCAAATTTCTATGTCTTTAAATCACAATTATTCCTTTCATTACAATTTTTAAAAACACTTTTTCAAGCTGTTTGATAAACAGCTGATGGAATTTCTTAGTGAAGTTATATTGACACTTGACAGTGCTAGAATTTAGATTTTGACAATTATACGGTATGATTTTATGTTGCCAGTTAACTAGTTTTTAGCATGAATTCAACAAAAACCAAAATTATGGTCACTATACTTAGGTTTTTTTTGCAGCAAGCAAAGTTTTTACAATTTCAGTACTTATCCAATAAATATAGTATAACTAAATGGAAGCCAGACTCTTACGCCACGCACTACCAATTTAATACCATAAAATAAAATAAAATTATAACTAATAATGACAAAACAATTTTTTGACAAATAATTTAATGTTGCCAATGTTGACAGAATTTATTACTATAATTAGGGTAATTTACCCTAAGTTCTTTTTTTTATTTATTATTTGAAGATGTCGATAAAAAAGCTTTTTCTACAATAATTAAAACTATGTTTGCCATTGTTTTGGTTGTATTAGAATATTGTCAGTTTTTTTTACTTAATTCCTCTGCAGAAAAATAGGTACCTAAGTTATAATAAAATAAATATGTTGATTTTATGTTATGTTATACAAACGGATAATTCTGTTTTAACTCTGCCTGCGCCAAAAAATCACAGAAAGAGAATATAAAATGAGTTAGCAATATTAGGAAATTGGATAGGGAAGGTACCTACTCTTATTTTCTTACCCTTTTAATATTGGTTCCTCCGCTCTATAAAAAAGAGCATTTCCTTCATTTTTTAAATATTTTTTGTTTATTATGTATTTCATATTGCCATGTCCATGCAATTTGGTAAGATTAAATTTTAAATAAATATTACATAACAAATTATACAAATTGATCTAACCCCAAAGTACCTAAGCAAATTATGTGCTTATG
>DVZL01000450.1:0-23183 GCA_018236625.1 Lasaia peninsularis
CATACATACATACATACATACATACATACATACATACATACGTACAACCCAAGCTAATAAAAGCGTATTAAAAATAGGGGTTGGTGATAAAAAAGTAAAAATTTAGTATGTATTTATTTTAATGCCACATTATTAAAAAAAATTCGACACAAAATTAAAAAATATATTTAAGGGTGACCAACCTTTATCACTTAGGGGTATGAAAAATAGATGCTGACCAATTCTCATATCTACTGAACATGCTTACAAAATTTCATTACAATTAGAATTTCAAATTTCATTAAATTTATCAAATTTATTCTTGTATCTATATATACGTATCGTTAACTAACACCCATAACGCAAGCATTTAATTTGTTTACTTTGCGGTTAGATCAATTTGTGTAATTTGTCCAGTAATATTTATTTATTATTTATTTATTTACTAGGTTTGTTCGGATCTTACACTTAACTTTTATGGATAATTTTTATTTCAATGTGTCTAGATTTCGTACTGTTGTGCACGATGCTATTATTGCTAAATGGTCGAAGAAAATAAAGTTTTATCCCAATAGTTAAGGGCCCTACGGTTAATATAAAAATATCATTTCAATGCTTGCTCTCGGCGCCTATCAAAGTTACAGCCAATAAAATTATGTAAATTGACACAAGACTGCTTTTTATATTCTCTACATTTATCCTAGGTTTGTCCACTCAATAGCATGTATACGATTCATTGTCGGCACTTGGTGGAATTAAAATGAAACCTGAAATTTCAATACACGTGTAAAGTGAAAAAACAGACCAAAAGAGAGTTTGATTTTTTCAGACTATACCAATTATAAAAAAATAAAGCCTCGGTAGCCTAGTAGTACGCGCTTCGGACTTTAATTGCTTTTTTATGGAATAAGGAAGCGAACAAGCACACGGTTCTCCTGATGGTAAGAGACAACCATGGCCTATAGACATAATCGTTGTTGTAGGTGCGTCTCTGTCTACCCACCGGACCGGAACACGTCATTGTCATTATGGCGGTAGGAATAAATAAGGCGGTGGATCGCTACCCGGTTGAGTTACTGCACAGCACTCTACCACCAGTGATGTTGTTGGCAATTACCTTATTAACCTATGCTCACCTCTTCCGAGTGTTCTTACGGTGAAGGAAAATATCGTGAGGAAATCCGGGACTTGTGTTTGATTTGTTGACGGACTTGCCACCTGTTACATTGACTTGATATTGTCGGCTAATTGTAGGTGCATATATATCTCTGCCTGCCCTTTCGGAGATATGGGCGTGACAATATTTGATTATTTATTTTTTATAGTTTAGGCTAATACTAAAAAATATCAAGAGATTTAATGATTAAAAAGCTTTAAGACTTGGTTCGGTGACATAATTGATATGCAAAACGGAAGTGACTTGTGAATGTCTAATGAATGCTATCGAGATTAAGGGCGGACAATTTTAGAGATCATCTCATTTATAATTATCGATTGTGTTTCACACTAGCTGTTGTCCGTGGTTTTGCTTTTATTTTTATATAAAATGTTTTAGGCACCAGCCTAATGAACCTGATCCCTCTCTAAAGAAATGTTTATCTTACAACCGATTTATATGTATATATAGTTGCCGCTTATGGACTTAAGAACACGTTATTAGTTAGCAAATATATATGATAAAACTGTATCTGATCGCTATATATAAAAATATGTTGTGATGGCCTTCACTTAACATTAATTTAAATCGATTAACAAATAAAATTTATTTGTTCAAATCAGTACATACTACGTGATTGATATAACTTATTTAATAAGTTATATCAATCACGTAGTATGTACTGATTTAAAAAGAGCTCTGGTATCATATCGAACTGATATTAAATGGGGTTCAGGTTATGCTGGAAAATCAGTTGAGTATATAAATAATTAAATAAAAATGCGGACGAAGTGGGGAGCACAGCTAGTTATAAATAAAAAGAATCAGCAATGTATTAGTACTATGTAGTGTTACACACGAAAAAACGCATTCGTCTATGAGTACATTGTACACGTATACGCGAAGCACAGACGCATTACGCATCAGGTATATCATTTCGCATACGCACAAACACATACATTTTAAATATAATTTTTCTATATTTTGATCACTAGGAGATCCCTAGTTTGATATTTTTATAGACATTTTATAAGGTATTAAACATACCCCAAGGAAATGGATATTTTACTGCCAACGATAATATCATATTCGGAAAGAATATAGTTTCGTTCCTATCCTCATAAAATGGTTTATAACATGAGGTGATATGCTAACATAGCAAAGCGGAGACATAACCGACACAAATGGGATGGAGAAACCTTTCCAGTACAGACCGGGATCCTCAAACACCCAAACAGTCATTTTAAAACTCGAGTTTTTTACAGCTCATGATTTTAACTAATATACAAGCTCTATGAATATGGGATCACTATAAAGTTGGATTCATAGTGACTTGAATATGTACAAAAAAACGTTTTTTTTTAACCGATAGCCAACCTAGCAAAGATTTTATATATTACTTAGCGGTTTGGTTTATGTAATTCACTTTTTGTTTTTATTTATAAAAAACGTAAAAAGGTATTTACGTTTCAAAACCTACTTACATTATTTCCAGATACTAATCGTCGTGGATAATTTTTGTCTAAAAACACTACTTTTTCATAAATTCTAACTTTAGCTTACACTAAAGGTAAAGTTAAAACCACTACATTTAAAACTATGAATTGGTATTTGGTCGAGGATTAGTGTACATGGCTAACCTTCAAGCTCGATTTCATTTCCCCACGGAGGTATTTTCCGTGAGGATCATGGTATGTTTGTATTTCCGGATCTAATAGATGAAATAGTGTAATTTGTACAGATATATTTATTTATTATTAGTTATTTATGATATATTATATCAGCAAAGTCATATCTTTTATAATTCTTGTGCTAAGTCACCTTAGACAACAAGATTTTTAACCCGTTGAAAGTGATGGCTTTTCCTACGAGTACTATACCTTCCTATAAAATAGACATTTCAGTAGCTTCATTGATAATACCTGAACTGAAAGCATTTACTGCTCAGCTTCAGCTTTTATAAAATAACAAAATGGCTTTAAAACGAAATCATAGGATCCCATACGATATATTATGTTCATTTTGAATTGTGTCACCATCCTTTACCGAATACTGTCGATAATCCACTATAGTGATAAAAATACCTTTGCGAATTCAAGCATATCTAATGTCATATTCTTTTATGAACACTTTGTGTGAAATACAGAAAAGCAAGTAAATGTATTTTCTTAAAATTAAAAGTCTCAATAAAATGGTAAATTTTAAATATACCTACTCTCTATTTCTCATCGTTGGCGCTTAATGAAACTTTTACGTTTTCATATCTTTAAATGAAAAGCGAAACGCTGAGCTATAGAGCTCGGTTCGCTTCGCACAATTCAATGCTTGTCCCAACTTTACTTTATGGAAGTGAGAGTTGGGTATGTCAGAAGAAGCATGAAATCCGCAATATTTGTGGGGTAAAGCTTGCAGACCACAGAAAATTCAATCACTGACAACTAAAACATTTTAATTATCAGTGATTGAATTGGTTAATTATTAAATTATTAAATTGTTATTTAATAATTATTTGATTAATTGATTTAATGATTTAAATGTTAATAATGGTAATAAAATACAGCGAATCACAGCATTGTAATTGTGAAAATATTATACGTGCGAATGTGTAAATAAAATATAAAGTAGAAAGAACATTATTAAATATTGTTGCTTTCATCGCACTTAGTAAAAAGTCTGCAAATAATGTCCAGTCATTCCTTCTGTGGTGTTTTACGAGCGGACATGTCACTAGTTCCTCTGGGACTGAGAGATTTATCTGTTATACATTACAATATAGTTCCATTCTGTTCGGGCATGGTTGATACATTGTTGTTTGGGGTTTCAGAACCATTGTCAATCATGTATTTCAAAAGAAACAACTCGATAGTATAAAAATCTGTATAGTGCGAATTGGATTCGAGAACGAAGGGTTCCGTTACATTATCTATAAAAAAAATTTACGATTTTAAAAAAAAAATAATCGTCGCGACACCACACTGTTCAATGCGAAATAGAAATGAAAATATCTGGCTTTTTTTCTTTAAGAGAGAGACAGACGGAGAAACATGCGCACGGCCGCACAGCTTAATCCGGCGACGACATAAACACAATGGTTACTATAGCAAAAACCACTGTGTTTATGTCGTCGCCGGAAAAAGTGTCGTGACAACTTTTCGTGAGAATTTTTTCCGTCTAGCCCCCATTCACAACGCGCAATAAGGAACTTCGTAACAAAATTCTAAAAAATACTATTTTGATATTTATGTACCTTGCAAATAAATGTACCATGTTCATTTAGTAAAAAAGCGGTTATTTTATTTTTACATACAAACACACAAATTTTATTTATTTGTATAGATTTCTTTTTTATTGAAATAAGAGAATAGTGGGATTGAAAGAAAGTGTCGGTATAAAAATCAGATAAGGCATGCTCCAAAGGTTCGGTTACTTAAAAAGAATGAAAGGTGAAAGATTGACAAAACAGATATACAATGCAAAAGTGGATAGATTTAGGTACCAGAAGAGACAGGTTGTCATCGCACGACCAAATTGCTCCTATGTGGAGGATGGTATCAAGAGTCTCCAAAGCCGACATGTTTGGATGTTTGAGAGCGTTGAAGGTGGAGGAAGCTAGGCAAGTATATAGGTATCGTGACCCTCGATAGTCTCTGCGTACCCCACAAGGGACTTGGCGTGCAGATATATATATTATTGTCTTGGAATAAAACTCCAATATAACGCGCTCTACGAGTATATTTGCTGTTGGCATTGACAAATCACCCTACTCAAATGCCAGAGAATTTATTTAGATCATTTAACCTTTTTACTAAAGAATCGCTGAACTGGATGCCATAATGAATTATTGACGAATAAAACAACATTCACTGTTAAACTATGAATTTTATTATAATACTTTTTGTAATAATTTAGTCAAACAAACATGGAGACGGACTCCCCGATTTTAAAAAATACGGAGAGGTTAAAAACATAGAAGACTTGATTTGTTCGTTGCGTAATTAATGATCTAATAACAAAAAAAAAATTGTGCACGATAGGTTCTCTTTCATTATCTATAAAAACGGCAAAAACGTTTGTTGTATGGGAGCCTGCTTTAAATATTGTTTAATGTTTATAGTATGTGTTCTTATAGCAGCAATAGAATTATATCAACTGTAAAAATTCTAGCTATCGCGGTTCATAAAATAGAGCTCGATAACAGAAATACAGACGGACAGCGGAGTCTTAGTACTGAGATCCTATTTTATTCTCTGAGTACGGAATCCTAAAACGCAATTTAGTTCAATAATTGATAACCTCTCTGTTTGTTTGTTGGTTCAAAACTGTTGGTACTTACAACATTCATCTACGTAATAAGTATTATAATTTTCTGTAACAAATTAATTCAATTTAAAAAGTTATATTTTAATCATAAAGTATTTTTATATTAAAGCAGATGTAAACTTTATGAAGAAAATAATTTTAAAAGTAAGATAGTTCTTTGAGTTGCCACAAATGTTTCACTTTGAAGACAAAACTGATTTTAAAATTCATGCGCTTTTAAGAGGAATGACATTGTAAAATAAAAACAAAATGCTAGGAGTTGAGTGAGTGTTGAATGAAGTCCTCACAGAGACCTGTGATCAATACGTAGTACCTATTACTAACTTGCTCTAGATTGGGTCACGTCCTCTCTGAGTTTTAAAGTTTAGAGTTGGAGAGTGAGACAGTCGACCCTAAGAGAATGAGATAGATTTTTAATATTGAGAAAATATTAGTAGGAACGTTATTTCTAGATAATACTTTTAACTTCATTGTTTTAGTATTACAAGTAGGTCACATTCAGACAATAGGTTTTTCATTTTATTTCAAAAAACATAATGTTGTCTAAGATTGGATTTTTGCCTAATGGATTTAAAACAAATTAAATAAAAAAATATCGTTACGCTTATATCCCTGAAATTGTAGACCGAGGTACATATGCCCACGGTTAGCCGATGATATTAGGTCCGAAGCGCGAATCACAAGGCCACCGCGGCTCTGTACTTATCACCTGTTACACCTCGGGACCTAATATGACAGCCTCGTTGGTCGAGAAGCTAGCGTACACGCTTAACCGACTAACCGCGAGACTCGGGTTTGATTCTCGACGGGGACAGGAATTTGTGTGATGAACATAGATGTATTTTTGGGTATTTATTAAATGTAGGGCCTCTTTCACCAAATCTGAGTAAAATATCAATTAACTACTCATTGATTAGTACTTGACAGATAAAACTATCAAGTAAATTCGTTCCATATTACGTTACTCGATCTTTGTGAAATTGCTTTCTGCATTTACTTATAAGTTTATTGAACGATTAGCTTCCTTAAAACTTTAATCAGACATGGTGAAAGAGGTCCTTATTCTTGTATATATTTAAGTATTTCTATGTATTAGTGTCGTTGGCCCATAAAACACGCATGTAATTTGCTTACTTTGGGGTTGGATCAATTTGTGGAATTTGTCCAGTAATATTTAATTTATTTATGTATACTCTGTGTAATAAAATAACAATGGCGGCTTGGTGATGCGGCTGTTACTTCACACATCATCTATTTTATCCGTATAATAAACGAAAACTCGTAAACTGTACAGGTATATGGTTTCTAAAATAAATTTACTTCTTGTTGAACAAAAGTTGCAGTGAATTCAGGTCAAGGATATTCAAAGGCTTTACTTAATAATCCTTATTTTTCGTACTTTCAAATGAGTTTTCTTTTGAGATTTCACAAAACCGAAATATTCCCTACTAATTTTGCGCAGTTTGTGGGTTGTATTCGAGATTTTTTATGAGATTAGAAAGTGAACGAAAAGATTTCCTCAAGGTGTTTTCACTTCACCTAGAGACCGAAGATGGTTATGATTTATTTATTTATATATTTAAAAATGTATGCACAAAAAATGTACAAAGGTGGACTAAATGCTACACGATATTCTCTACCAGTCAACCTAACTTTAACTTTTTTTTTATGATATTGGAAGGCAAACAAGCAAACGGATTTCCGGATGGGAAGAAATACACGTCGCCTATAGACACCAAAGGTGGAATAGGTGCGTTGCCAACCTGAAGCTGAGATAGTAAGCCTCTTGCGTTAGTAAGTTTACCGGCTACCCTACCTACCCTTGCGTGAGTAAGTTAACCAAACCAGAACACGACAATGGCGAGCACTGACGCTATTGTGGCACGAATAGGTAAGGCGGTGGTACCAATCCGGGCGAGTCGTTGCAAGACTCTAGTACCACCTAGTGTCTAACTTAATTAGAAGTATACATGATGCTCTTCCTAATGCTATAATGTTATGCTCCGCGCATAACTTAATTTCCTGACTTCCCTTTAATATAGAAACAGCAGTAGCAAGCATTAAGCCTTTATAATTGCTACTACAATAACAGCAGGCCTAGCATACACTGGTAGAGAACTAAGAGAAAAAAATATATCTTTAATTTTAAAACAACAATATAAGAAATGTTGCTTTACTTAAGCCAATATGGCCGCAGACAAATGTATCTTTTTTATTGTGATGGATAGAAGTATATTTTCTCATTGTGTTTACAAACTAACTTACTGTTGACTTCTGTAGATTTTTAAACTGGACAACCTCTTTGCCAGTTTTGTGGAGTTGACAAAGTCAAAATTGGCCTTATTTGAGTGAGATAGCCGGCCCTATGAAATGAAATGAAATGAAATAAAAATTATTTATTTGCCGAATATGTGTGTTTAAAAAGAGGCCACAGAACAAGAATTTTATTATATCAACATATTCTACCACTATGTGGTGTGCAAATATTTCAAAGTATAGTTTATATTTATTTATTCATTAAACAAGATATTATACAATAGTTATTTTATTATCTACAAGTAAACATTATTTTCACACGACTTATTTTAACCCTGTATGGCACATGTAACATGGCACTCATGGCCGAGAAGTACAAAGATCGCAGGTACAGCTATTAGGTACAGTTCGAAATTTAATTAAAAAATTCGATTATTAAATGTTCATTATAAGCAGTCGGATATTTGGTTTCAAATGTATATTAATCGTTTTCATAATGCATTATTCACATAATTATCATAAGCTTTTAAGAATTAATTATTCTGCTTCTAAGTAGATGAATAATTTTAATAAATTCCTTTAGAATGTATAATATTTATCGAGTAATATTAATCAAGAAATATCTATCTAGTAATATTTAAAATCGTTTACTACTTTAGTAATAATTACTAGGTGTTGCCCGCGGTCCCATTCAGAGATTAGCGTGTACAAATAGACAGACAAAAATTCTAAATTGGTATATGTAAACATTATAAACATACATAATATGCATTCAGTAAAAAGAAAATCTTTTAATATTACATATAGAAACTCCAATTTTATTTATTTATGTAGTTTAAACGTTCGGCCATTATTACTATTATAAAACGTAGGTGTATTGACCGGATTAACAAGAAATGGTTTATCAAAGCTTGCGAGTATTTTCATTTGTCTAACCCATATTCGTAACGAAATAGTAACACATTCGCAACGTAGTAAGTTATTTTTACAGCTGACCTACTGAGTCCTCTTGGCATTAGTACCACGTAGGATCAATAGCTTAATCACTTGACAGTTGAAGGTTGGTTTCACAATCATGCGGGAATTTATACGGCAAACGGACGCGCTTAGAACGCACATATACCACCTAGATTTTTTGTGTAACATTGAAATCGTGGAATCAGTAATTTTTTATCATCCCATAATGAAGACGGTCTTAGTGACAAGCAAGCTCCTAGATCTTTGCAGAGGGAAAATTCTAGAACATCCTTCTACTGAGACGCAGATTTTTCATTGTTTTTTTATGGGACAAAACAACGAACAAACACATGGGTCCCCTAATAGACTACCGTGGTCTGTGGACACCATATATTTTGTTGGTCACTGTCTGTGGTCGGGGTGTATGCAATGCGCAAGTCTACAGGCTACTTTACCAACATCCGAACCAGAACACGTCAAAGTCATTATGGCAGGAATAGGTAAAGCGGTGGAACCCTACTCGGGCAAGTTGCTGCACAGCACTCTACCACCAGTGGTCTTGTTGGTAGCGACCCAGTTAATCTTATGAGTGGTACAGAGGCAAATGGTCGGGTTATTAGATCTGATGTGACCTGTTTTGTATAGAAGGTTCGTATATGTCCTTCCTTTTACCGTACGGCTGTGAAACTAACCCAAAAGTACTGAAATGATTGACAGCAGTTGCTTATGGCGTGCTTACGTATTAAACAATATTTTCTTTGACGTGCTTAGTATTGCAAGAATTTACACACTCTAGTGGTTCTTTTACTGCAATGGGAGTTGGATAAATACCAACACGCCTTCGAGTGAGTAAGCAAATGCGATTAAGTAAATAATAGTTTATTGTAGATATTTTTGTACAATGAAAAGCTATAGGAAATCTCGAGATTACCTAATAATGTGTCCGTATAGAATAGAATAGAAAGTATTTTATTTCGCACTAGCCGTACCCTGCGCGCTTTGCTATACCAACAACGCCAGCGCCACGTGGTGGCGAGTGACATTAATGAGCATATCGTACAAACCACAGCCAGGGGCGCTCGGCGGCAATTCTTTGCTCTGTGGTACAAACCGTCTCCGTAAAAAAATACATAATATAATTAGTATATATATATACCAATTTTCATAATAATCGGTCCAGTCGTTTCTGAGTTCATCGAAGACATAACGACAAAATTTCATTTTTATATGAATATAAGATAAACAAAAAGTTGTCACAGATTATGTACAACAAGAAACGTGATTTTTGCCGTTTTTATAGATAACTAGTTCTCCGCGCGAACTTATATATCGATAGGTTCGATGTTTCTTGAGAATAGAACGCCTTTCCGTTCTATTCCCATGAAACATCCAACACGGGTTGAAATATTCTATCTCCGTCTCTTGGTTCTCTAAGCTAACTCCCCACAAATGTTATAAATAGTGTAACTAACACAACTTTCTGTTATACAATAATATATAGATGATACGAAACCCCTGGTGCGCGAGTCGACTTGCACTTGACTTGTTGTATACTAAGTATTGTTAACATGAAAGTAAAGTATCGGGAGTTCACATCCGTAACGAAAGTCCCCAATATGAAACATCTGTCTCATTCTCGTAGGGCCGGCTATCTCACTCTTATAAGATTGCCTTGTTTTTAATTTTTGGCAGGTCTTTGTTAGGAGTGTAATCTCCAGGTTCGTAAGCTTCATGGTGCATATATATTATCTACACAAATTAAATTGAAGTGTCTGTGTGTAACATTATAATAACCGCTTTTTACTAAATGCTTATATAATATTATATTTACAAGGTACATAATATACCAAAATAGGATTTTTTAGAATTTATGTCTGTCCATCTGTTTGTTCCAGCTAACTGACCGATAAAAATGGACCTATTTCGATGGAACTGTCACTTGCAGATATCTGATGTAATAAGAAACAGCTAACGCTACTTTTATTTAGTTTTATACTAACGCGAGCGAAGTCGTAGTTTAAAATAAATGTTCAAAGCTCTATGTTCATAAATTATAAATGATTGATTCGTGCACGAACAAACTCACAAAAACAAAACGCAAAGAATATAATGGAATGGTTTGTTCGTATTTGAATACCTCTGGGGCGTCGATGGCGGCAACACGCGAGAGAACTACGTTTTACTCGATGCGTTTGCCATTGTTATAGGGCTGAGACTAAATAATCATGGCTCAATTATGATGGTATTGTTTTTAGGGTTCCATAGTCAAAGGGTGAAAGAATTCTTCAAGTGCGGACTCGCACTCGGGGTTCCGTACCTTTATTTACAAAAGCGGCAAAAATATCACGTTTGTTGTACGGAAGCACCCTTTATATTTATTTATTTTATTTAGTTGTTAGTATTTGTTGTTATGACGTTAGCTGCGTAGGGTCGCGGGTTCAATTCCCAGGTCGGGCAGCTTTTCCTAAATATTTTTCAGATTATTCTAAGTAAGTTTTACATTTCCCGGGATTAGAATGTGCCCGCAGTGGCGATAGGCTTACCACCTATAACATCATGGACCCATTTCGTGTTTTTGTTTAAAGCAAATTGTTTTGTAATGATTGCATATGCCCATGCTTATCAATCGGTGTTTTATTGTTGACTATAGTAACACAAGATATCGTCACGCCCATATCCTTGTAAGGGTAGGCAGAGGTACATATCGCAGTCTCAGCGTAAGAGGTCAAGTCAAAATTTTTGTAAACTGTGATTTTAAATTTTGAGGATACAAAATGATATTCTCCACTGGTTAGTGCTGACGAAAAGAGAAATCTCCCAAATTTCACAATCATAACTTAAATAATAATCATGTTATTTGGAAAAAGGCTGCGATGTAGGAATCCAAAATATTTAAACGTCATTCATCAAAATATTACTCTTTTGGTTTGTGCCCTTAGGGTGCACACACGCTTAGCCGATGATATTATGTCCCATGATGTGACAGGCGGCAAGTTCGTCTCCATATCGGGCACAAACCCAACCTCAATGTTGTTTTTGAGATTAATTGAAAAAGCTTATGAGGACAAATTATCCTACCCAGGAATCAAACCGATAGCTACATAAAATAATCAATATATTAAATATTTTAATGTTAATAATAAGCATTTGGTATATTAATGATCTTGACCCCATTGTTTAACAATAAAAATATATTATTCATAATAATTTTATCAAGGCAAAATAAAAGCCGGCAATGCGCGAGTCGGATTCGCGCACGAAGGGTTTCGTACCATTATCTTTGAAAACGGCAAAAAAATCACGTTTATTGTATGGGAGCATTATAGATATAATCCCTTAAAGATTTCCGCGTGTTGGTCCCGAGTCCTCTGTGTAGAAAAGAACATCTGCCTTTCTACTAGGCAGCTCTTTGGAGGCGAGCATACGTTATCAAGGTAATTGACAACAAGACCACTGATGGTAAAGTACTGAGAGTAGGGATCCACCGTCTTACCTATTCCTAACGCCATAATGACATTGTCATGTGTCTAGGGTAGCCTCCGGACCAGAGGGGTTAAAATGAGCACTATCGTCTCGACGCGATCGTGTCGAGATGATAGTAGGTACACAACACCCCGGCTACAGGACAGCGACGCACTTATAACAACTATGGAGTCTATAGGCCGGGGTTGTCTCTTACCATCAGGAGCGCCGTGAGATTCTTCGATTTTTTATCTAATTTTTTTTCTGTTTTTAGTAGGTATTTGTTGTTATTAGCGGCAACAGAAATTCGTTATCAATGAAAATTTCTACTGCCTAGCTTTTACGGTTCATGAGATACAGCCTGGTGACAGACACGCAAACAGACAGCGGAGTCTTAGTAATAGGATTTAGTTTTTACCATTTGTGCACGGAACCCTAATAAAAATCAGTATTGTTATTAAATCAAACCATGTAAATTTAAAACCAAGGTGATCACCAAGATGACCCTAGCTTAAGTGCACCGGCTACTCCAAGTTGGAATACGATTATGGCGAACATTGTCACTATGAAATCTTCATGAGATTGATGAATTTTCGTGAGATCAAATGATAAATTAGTCCGATATTCTAATGGTAAGTAATCGTTGTCTATAGAAAGACGTCCAAAAGGTGATAATTGTTCTTCTATTGTAGCATATTTTGCAGTCCGGAACAATATAGTGACGATACTTGGAGGCAGGAATGGAATATGCGGTACTAATCCGGGCGAATCGTACCGCAATACATCAAAGAATCTTTGTTCAGTGTTTACCACTTATGGACTTTCTATACATACGTATATTTGTGGTAAATATATAGATTATATAAAAAAGGCTATTATAATGTTGCAAAATGTAGATGATAAAAATGCTTGAGATTAATCGCTCCTCTTTCAATCTCTTTTATGTGTTAAGAAAATAAGAAAAAAGACAAACTCGATGAATTATTTTCGCCAGATCTCAGTGAGGGGCCGCGTTCCGATCCGGTGGTAAATTTTAAAATTATATAAACGCGTCACTAGAACAGCTTGCCCTTGTAGGGTCTATGTGAAATCTATTATATTTTTATTCTAAATAAAAACAAAATAAATATCCATGCCCATATCTCTGAATGGGTTGGCAGAGGTACTTATGCACCCACGATTAGCCGACTAAATAAGGCCCGTGATGATGTCGGAAACAAATACTGCACAAAACTCGCACAAAAGGTCTAACAGCCCGACCACAGGGCAGCGGCGCACCTACAACATCTAAGGTGTCTATAGGCCACGGTTGTCTCTAACCATCAGGAGACCCGTGTGCCTGGTCGCTGTCTTATACTATAAAAAATGCATATACCTATGTAGAATGCGATATATACTATCGTATATATAATGATATTATCGTAGATGCGGTAGTATATTGGATCATGACCTTTGTTATTTGCGTATGAAGGTTCAATTTAATTTGTCCAACAGGTCAAGATATCAATTATAACTGGCCCTAGTTTTTGGGTCAAACTGTAATTATCGCTCGTGCCAATGTTACAAATGGTTACGAGGGTCTAGTTTTGTATACTTTAAAACAGCTGTGCCCATGACTTCGTCCATTTTATGCGTTTCTAAAATAAAATTATAAAATAAAAGTAGCTTAAGCCATTCCTTATTACATCAGCTGTCTGCCAGGGAAAGTCTCGTCAACATCGATCCAGCCGTTTCGGAGATTAACGGGTATGTGGGCGGAAAACAGACCGACGGATGGACGGAGCGGCCGACCGGCCGATAAACAGATAGACAAATGGACAAAGATTCTAAAAAATATTATTTTGGTATATCTACCTTGTAAACATACATATATGCATTTAGTAAAAGGCGATTATTTTAATGTTACATACGGACACTCCAATTTTATATATTTGTATGGATAAGATACCTAATGAACTTGAAGTTTCTTGTAGTTGAAATGATTTCCTTATAGCGTGCATGAATTAATTTAAAGTAATATCAAAACATCAACCCGCGGAAGCTAACAATGTGTATGATTGTTGTTTAGTGGCGTCAGGGCGCGACTTAGGGCTAGGCTCGAGTGCGACACGCAACCTTCTAAATTGTCCTTTTGATTTATAGATGCGCCCTAACAATACACGAGACAAGTTAGACTTAATAACCCACAAGGTAGAAAGTGTGTGCACTTTACGTCTCAGCACTTTGTTAATGTAATGATAAACTTTCACTGGTTCTGTACAGGTTTTTAAAATATAATCTTAAAGTTGTTTAAGTTTATTATCAGACAGACAGACAAAATTAAAAAAAAATTTTTTGGTTTATGTTCTGGAATATGTTTTGTAGTTTTTATGTTTTGAGAAAAAATAAAAGAAACAATCGAAACGAGATTTGATCCCGCATTGTATTATAAATTGCAGGAGGTTTTTGTTCAATGAAAATACGATTTACACGACCTTTTCTGAAAGTAAAACCAATCTAGATCGATTTATCGTCCTCAAAAAACACCTAATAAAAAACTTAAAAAAAATCGTTTGATATGTGTACTCATATGATATCTCTGTGGTTGATACAAGAGGTCCCGGGTTCAGCAAGTCCGTCGCCATACTATAAGTAGCCCTAACTTGTAGTATGGCGAGTGGCGAAGGATTTACCACCTGTCATATCATGGGATCTAATATCGTCGGCTAGTCATGGGTTTATAAGGATGTACCTCTACCTGCTTCATTGAGGATAAGAAAAATGTGAACTTTTTAAGAACATATTTTAAGAATGTCTAAAATTTTCATTTCAGATGCGGAAGTATCCGATGACCTGTATAAATAAGTTACTTGCAATGGGGTCGTCACATTCCGACGTTAAAAATTTTATAAGATACCTGTATTCTATATTCAAATAAACGTTATCTTATCGTTACGGATGTGAGAAGTGTTAGTTGAGCTCTCATATGATTTACTTAGGAACCGGATATACGAACCAGATGTATGTCACATTTCATGTTTCGTCAATAACAATTAATAAAAACGTGGGTTCCGTACCATTATTTATAAAAACGGCAAAAAATCACATTTGTTGCATGGGAGCACCCTTTGTATATTTATTTTATTCTGTTTTTAGTATTTGTTGTTATAGCGGCAACATAAATGCGTAATCTGTGAAAATTTCAATTGTCTAGGTATTGGTGTTCATGAGATACAGTCTGATGACAGACAGACAGACGGACAGCGAAGTCTTAGTAATAGGGTTCCGTTTTTTACCCTTTGGGTACGGAACTCTAAAAAACCCCAATACGCAAAACGAAATCATACATCAACAAATCTTTAAGAATTAACGAACGATATGTAATTATAAATGGCGTTCAAAACATACAAACATATATTTGCTAACTTTAGGGTAGATTAATTTTTGTAAATCGTTTTGGGAAATTATTATTAAGTAAATAGATAAAAACATGTTCTCGGACCTACCCTGTATACTTATAAAGTTTCTTCAAAATCGGTTAAGCCGTTTTGTAGTATTGGTTGGTTGTGGCAGCTAATATTGATACAGCAGACTTTATACAAACCGCACGCACTTAAGTGATGAAGATTACATTCAAAACGAAAATAATGAAATACTTCACTTTTAAATATAATTTGATTTCTTAACGACTTTTATATTAATTTCTGAATGACGCGACGGGACATGAACATCAACGATACTAAATTGTTTTGTGTTCCCGGAACCCCTCCACTAAAACATAATCTTTATAGTATGGTATTAAAGTTCAAATTAATAATATTAAATTACAAATCTTTTGAGTGGGAATATAGAAAAGTGTTGAAGACTTTTTCAGGCAATTATTTAAATTTTTCTCTCCGTAAAAACCACCATCGTACTTTAAGAAATATTATAAAAAAAAGAATTTGCGAAATCGGTTCAGCTGTTCGCGAGTTTTGAACATAGCGATATTATAGCGTTCCTTTTTTATACAGATAGTGATACTTCTATACCTACTGGCCATACATACACAATACTTGCAGAGTGGCCCTACTGCAAAAAGTTCGGTCCAGAAGCCGGCCAGTAATTACGAGACGCGCTGAGCCATGAAATGGCCTGGCTAGTGCCGTACCGTACCCGTCAATGCGGATACAATATTTGTTCCGCACGAGTCGTTCACTAAAAAACCGCTATAAGCAATCACTATTATATTTTTCCGCACTATTGTACATGAAAACGTTAATTAAAGTTTATAGATTTTACGACAGTGAGCCTCGGTGGCCTATTGGTACGCGCTTCGGAATTCCATTATGGTAGTTCCGGTTCGAACCTTGTCATGTGACAATGTTTTTTTTTAATTTAAGTACATTTTCCGCATGTTCTTATAGCGATGGAAAATATCCTGAGGAAACCCGAGTTTTGTGTCCAATAATATGGCGACGGACTTGCCACCTGTCACATAATGGGACCTAATATCGTCGACTGTTACTTGATCTCAAGTTTATATATACCTAAAGATTTTTATAGACTTAAGTCCTTTAGACCATTACCTACAAAGGGAAAAGTCACATACATACATATCTTCACGCCAGATCACGGGTAGGCAGGTAGAGAGTATCAAGTGCTAAATGTCCCGATCCCTACATGCTTGCCAAGTTCTCTCAACATTAATTACTTTGTTCATACAAACACGCCGGTTTTGAAGACTCTTGACACCACTCTCGGATCATAGGCAAGCTATTTGGTCGTGGAGGTTTCCCCGGAAACCTACATCTACATTCGCATTGTATATCTATTTTGTCTGTCTTTCATCTTTCGTTATTTCCACATGACCTAACCGTCGAAGTGCGCCCTTTCTCATTTATAATAATGATTGTAATTTTAGTATTATTATCGGTAGGCGTCACCCGGTGTAACTCCTAAGGCACTTATTGATAAATGTTCAAGAAAGTGGTACAATGTGTGTGGGCTATTGGACAACCATTGTTTTTTTATTTATTGTTTAAACCAATACTTTATATTTTCTTACCTTTAACTAATTTATTTAATAACCTCGGTAGACTATTGGTAAGTATTACGGACTTCCATTTCGGAAATACAGGTTCAAATCCCGTCATATTGTAATGAGTTTTTATTTAGATACATTTTCTGAGTGCTCATAACCTCGGTAGATTGAAAAAAAAGTACCTTCACGCCTAAGATTATTTTTTATTGATGTAGTTACTTTAAGACAGTGGTTATATTGTTTAATTATTGCATTACATCAAAAGTATCATCACGCCTATTATCACCGAAGGATTAGGCAGAGGTGTGCTAGTATATCCACGACTCGTAAGTCCGGTAGATAAGTATACTAGAACACATCCACGATTAGCCAAGGCACTAGGGTCCTGATGTGATAGGTGGCAAGCCTATTGCCACTTCGACACACAACATTTATCTTTCATACCCCTAAGTGCGGGTGGTATGAAGTTCGCCGGGACAGCTAGTATGTTATAGGTAAGTCCGTGGACTGGGGATCCCGTTTAGAAAATTACTTTTAGCCAACGTTAGAAAACGAAACAAATAATCTTAACTGGGGAACCCATTACTACAAATCGCGAGGCAAATGAATATATGACAGACAACAAATAAGCAAAGCGTGTGGGCGATAACTGCTTAGAGAAACTGCATTATTACTTATGGTAAACTTAACGAATATCAAGTATAAAATTCGTCATGAGCGAGTCGGACTCGTACGCTAAGGGTTCCGCACCATTACCGGCAAAAAAATCAAGTTTGTTGTATGGGAGCACCTTTATATATTTATTTTACTATGTTTTTAGTATTTGTTGGCGTCACAGAAATACATCATCTGTGAAAATTCAACTGCCTAGCTTCCACAGTCAATTAGATACAACCTGGTGACAGACAGTCAGACAGACAGACGAACAGATGAGTCTTACTACTAGGGTTCCCTTTTTTACCCTTTGAGTCCGGAATCCTAAAAAGAAGTCGCATCCAGCTGTCTATCCTTAAGCAGGTATGCAGTATAGAATAGACCAAGATGGTCTATTCTAGGGAGGGAGGGAGATCCTCCCCACCAGGCAGCTTGTAAGAGGCCAGCATTGGCTAACTGTGACACCTCATCTGTGGTGTCTGCAGGCCTCAGTTGACTCTAACCATCAGGAAGGATCCGGAAATATACCGGAACCGACTTGATCACAGATCTTAATCATTTGATCACTCAGGGATATATATAGACATATAGTAGTAACTAGTATTAAATAAGATAAAATACTATGTATTGTTTCTAAGACTGAAGACATAACAGCCGCTAATTTCTAAAATGCATTAAGCGACTCTCTTTCTCAGAAAATCATAAAATATTTCTATTTACGTGCTAATTGAAAACAAAACGTTGAAACTAAGAGAAATTTCATAGCTACTAAAGTTAAGGCTTTCTACGAATTACGTATTCAAATATAGTGTTGGTATATTCACAATTCGAAAGTTTCTGTGGCCTAGTAGTTCGCGCTTCGGACTTATATGCCGATAGTCCCGGTTCGTATCCAGCCTTGTAATTAAGATTTTTTTCTTTCGTATATACGAGTACCTACTAAAAAAAGGATTGGGCCTAGTTTCCCTCCTGGATAGCAGAGATCAGTGGCAGTCAGTGTCAAAACTAGCACCATATCACCTAATATAAAAGGGGTTAGACAAAGAAGAACATTGTGACCAAACACATTTTTTTGTTGGCTGCCTTTTTTTATTTTTTATTATTTTTAATTTTTATTTCATTTATGAGCACTCGTGACTGCGCTTTACATAAATTATATTGAATATTCCGATATCGTGTTAGATTTCATGTTAAGAGCACCTTTGCACAATATTTCGTTGACTTGGCGATAAGGGCGCCTTGTTTATCATTTAGTCTCTAACTCTCTATGTTTGTCTTATAGACTTTGGCTTATAGACATCATAGATGATACAAGGTGCCTTTAGCCTAGGGTTAGACATTCTGTCCGATAATAGCGGTTACTTCTACGTCAAGACTGGAATATGACATGCTCGTGGCGGCCAGAATAAGTGAGACGTTGGACTTTTCATCTAGTAGTAACTTTGCCTACACCTTAGGAAATATGGGCGTAATATTATATATTTTTTTATATCTCTAGTAATGTTACTGCATAGTGCCTTAAAACCAATAGTCTTTTTGGTAACGATCCACTTAAATTTAGCCTCTTATAAGCTACCAATCAGGGCGGCAGATGGTCTGTTCTTCACAGAAGACCACATAAGTCGGAAATAAAATGAAAATGATTGATTTGCCGAATATGTTTGTTTAAAAGTTGTTACAGAACATTTTTTAATATTACACAAACATTTTATACCACAATGTGGTGTGCAAATATTTATTTATTAATTAATAGTAAAACTATATATACTAATACGACATATTATTTAAAAAAAAATTCACACCTGACTTATTTTAACCCTGTCTGCCAGAGACAAACAGACAGAGTAGCAACGGCAAAACAAACTCCCCAAGATTAAAGCCTCACTTTGTACTTTGTACTACCACCGTTTCCAAACCTAGCCAGTCAGGAGAAGAAACAGCGAAACAAACTTTGTTTGTGTCTAATATTTGGCTAAATAACTAGTTTTGTATAAAGCTAATAGTTAATTTGTTAAAAATCCTAATCGCCTCAGTGGTCTAGCGTAGTTGGTGTTCAATTTTGATGTACGAGGTCCCAGGTTCAATTTTCAGGTAGGACCTAAAATCATATAACATGATAACAACTTGGGACCTAACATCACCGGCTAATCTTGACTGCATGAGTATGTATGAATGATAATTACCTATTAAAATATACAAATCATTAATAACTAATAACAGTTAACTAATTTTAATAAATATGGATGTAACATTCGTAGTATATAATAATATTACATTATATTATAATTATAACTAAAAATAAAATAGGTATAAGTGCTGATAATCATATTGTATTTAAAATTCTCGTAACCCTATATGCAAATAAAGATTATGATTATGTTAATTATGATTATGTATCTTTCCTTACCCCAGCAGGGGCATGGGGGTATTAATTTATTTATTTACCCTAAAATTTATATTTTATTAGTAAAAACTTTTTAAAGCAGTAAAAGGGGTTGTAAGATATTTTATCGTTTATGGCTGGTGACGTCTTTAAGTCAAGTTTTCCGTATAATATTTTTAAGGCAAAAACAGCTTTAAGCCATTAGTGATAAGGTTAGTTTTTATATAATATTTATGATAGAGCTAGACATTACAAAGTAGCTACAGAAAGATATATCTTTGCTTGAAACGTATTTGTTTGTTTTCAATTCAAAATCAATTTTATCCAATTGTAATATGGTTTGTTTTTAATCGCAATGTTCCATTTCATTTATTTGGTCTGCGAATTCGAGCGATCGCCATTTTTATGAAAGGTCGTTGTCCCCGTGACGTCACCGTCTGAAACTACAGGCTCTTCCTATTTCAGGTAATTCCGTTTTGACAAACAAATCATAAATAAACATGCTGTATAATATATTAATTCTGATATTCTTTTGTAATTATTTGTTTATTACTTAAACTTCCTAAAATGATTGATGTGTAAAAATATCCTCACGCCTATATCACCAAAACGGTAGGCAGAGCTACATATGCACCCACGGTTAGCCGATGACATTAAGTCCTATGTTGTCGAAAAGTGGGTGTAATCACCAGTGCCCAAATAGGTATAATCTCAGACAATGTTGCGTTTTTCAAATGAACTTTTAAAACTTATAAAAAAGAACCCTACCCGGGAATCGTACCCGGGGCCTCATGAGCCCCGACGACAGAGGTGAAGTCAAGCATAATATTTAGAGATTGATGTAAATTAATAATGTTTTAAGTTAAGTGTTCCGTGTCCATATAATAAGGACGGAACCTTATTACTAAAATCCGTTGTCCATCTGTCTGTCACAAAGCTATATCTCATAAACTATAATAGCTAGGAAGTTGAAATTTTCACAGGAAATATAATTATGTTGGCGCTATAACGACAAACAAACTAAAGATATAAATGGTTTCCATACAACGAACATGATTTTTGGGGTCATTTTTATAAATAATGGTACGGAACCCTTCATACGCGGGTCCTTACGCACTTGTCCGGTTTTTCATTTAAAATAAGGTGTCCTCGGTGGCCTAGCAATACATGCTTCGGACTTCAATTTGGCCCAAGTTTGAAACCCGCTGTATGTACCAATGAGTTTTTCTAACACATTTTCTGAGTGCTCTTACGGTTAAGGAAAAAAACTTGAGGAAACCCAGATTCATTGAATTCGACTTAATCTAGGTTTGCGCCTAGTTTATCTTCTGGGTTGCAGACGTCAGATGGCAGTCGCTTTGCGTAAAAACTGGTGTCCTAGTTAAGTCCCCTAGATTAGGTATCAATTGATATAATACGGGATTAGAATAGGGCGCGAAGTAGAAGAAGGTTTTTTTTTATTTCCTAAGTCATAGCTATCGGGTCACACGGTCACCAAGGCTATAACAACAACTCTTCTATCAAAGAACCCAATTCCTCAGAGTAAACACGCCGAATGTTTATAATATACATACTATAAACAAGAGTTTCACCCTTGGTGTGTTTTATCGGTTGTAACTCTACACGAGGTCGCTCATAAATGCTGTCTTTCATCCCGCCTGCCTTATAACCGTCGATCATTATACTAACGTGAAAAAACCGGCCAAGTGTGAGTCACATTCACGCACGAAGGGTTCCATACCATTATGTACCTGTAAAAACGGCAAAAAACGCGTTTTTTGTGTAAGACAGCGAACAAGCACATAGGTCTGTGGTCAGGTACCATAGATGAACAAGTCAATGGTCTTTTCTACACAGGGAACCCGGATCAATACAAATTTATTATTCTTCGAACTGCCGTTTGCAGGGGCCTCTTAAAATATTAAAAACTGCATATTTTAAGAATTAAGAATTATATATTTTTAGAAAAAAAAACAATCTTATGTTGTAATTAGAATTCTATATATTGCTGTATTAATTTAAATTTAGTTACACTACAAAAAAACGACTAAAATTTTAGAGTCGTTGTCTTAAAAAAATAAATATTTCCTTCGTCGGTCCGATCTAGGTCGCTAAGGACCACCTTTGCAGTTTAGAACTTTGTAGTTTGCACCTTTAGTATCTATAAACAACGCATATTTTCGTACCATAAAGGAATACTGCTTATTGGCTTTTCAATCTAATTAAAAAGATAACATTAATAGAGTAAGTGACAATAAATATTTCCTCACGGAACCCGAAAAATCGTATCCCAGAGCGGATGTACGGTGATTGAAGGATTCCTACAAATGGGCTACCGTAACACGATCATGTATTTCAATACCTTATGGGACTCCGGGGTCTGGACTATATAATATATTATGTCATTATCTTGGGTATTTTGTTCGCCCTATTTCAAGACAGGGTTACTTTAAGTAAGTAAAGAAAGAAAAAAAGTACCTACACGCCAATTATCCCCGTAGGGATACGCAGAGATGTACTAGTATGTCCACGACTCGAAAGTCCAGTAGAAGTACTAGAACACCTACGATTAGCCAAGGTACTAGGGCCCATGATGTGGTAGGTGGCGAGCCTATCGCTACTTCGGGCATATTCCAATCCCGGTTAGTGTACTTTACACTAACCGGGATTACTCGTAATAATCTGAAAAACACTTAAGAAAAGTTTGCCGACCTGAGAATTGAACCCGGGACGCTACGCGGCTAACGATCCTAGCAGGATACGGTAAAATAAAGAGATATTTATTAATGGACTACCAATTTTCCTTTGAATAGGTACCTCTAGAATATAATAAAATCCTACTAATATTATAAACGCGGAAGTTTGTGAATATGGATGGATGTATATAATATAAATGCTTGTTACTTTCACGAAAAAAGCTCCTGGCCGGGTTTGGATGAAACTTTAAAGTAAGATGTTTTTGGATGCTCAGTTTAGGGGGGGGGAGGGGGGGAGACTATGAAATTAAATTGCGA
>DVZL01000451.1:0-23170 GCA_018236625.1 Lasaia peninsularis
CGGAGCCTATTCGTTACAACCAAACAAACAAACAAACAAACAAACAAACTTTTCCTCTTTATAATATTAGTATAGATTCATCCACTATACTTTGAAAGATTACTTTTCGGTATATTATATATATATATATATATATAAAGCTAGTTTTAAAATATAAGGTTACTAAATTTAAGGTTTAGCATACAATTTTTGAAATTCTTTTATTCATGATAATATATAGTATGGAAACCTTATCATAAGACTCTATATTAGAAAACATATTATGATTGTCTACAGTTGCTAAATTAATATGTAAAAAAATGTCACTATTGCAAAAATGCAATTTGTAGTGTATGCAAGTACTTGATAAATTTGTTGCTGCTTGTGGTGCTTTAAACAGCTTATAGTGGGAGTTCTTAATTGGTTTTGTTATAGTCAAGGCTGTTTTTAAAGTATAGTATGTTAAATTGACTGTAAATGGTTTTTTCTCACAAGTTAATATTGAAAAGTTAGTATTTTTCTTCTTTAAATCATGACAGTCCCCCAGCAAATAAAAAACATCATGTGTTTTCTAAAATGTTTTAATTCTGTGCTGTGCTGTTTTTGATTAAATTTTCAGAAGAAATGAAAATAGAAGTAAAGAAATACAACATTAGTTTATAATAGTAATAAACTATAGAAAACAGATAAAAAGTGTACTTAGATAATATTATAGTGAAGTTTATTTTATTTCAGTTTGTGAATTACTAGCAGATGAAAAAATTTTGATGGAAGTAGGCAGAGCAAAATATTGGTGTGAAAAAGCAGAGGCTACTTTTCCTAAACATCCAATTACTTTTCGATTAAAAGAGAGACTACTCACAGAAGCAAATCCAGATCCTGAGGCTTTTGAAAATCTATTACGAGCTGAGTTAGCAGCAAGACCTAAAGATGCATTGCTTCATGCTAAATTACTTAAATGTTATCTGCAAACAAATAAAATACAAGAAGCAATAGATCACAGTTCTGATATTGAGTTTACAAAAAACTATTTTAGTAAAAATCTTGCTTGGTATGAAGCGCTGTCAGAAATTCTTAAATTTAACAGCCTTAGTTCAAACGATTGGCAATTTCAGTTACTGCTGTTAACAATTAAAGAAAGACTTTGTATGCTAAGTTTAACTGACATACCCAGTGGTTTAGCAAAAAAATTAGTTGAATGTAATGAATTACTCCATTCTTATGATCAGGCCATTGAAAATGTAGTAAAAGCTGGTGCTTCTCCTGGTTTTGGGGAATTTCATGCCAGTCTTTTGCAACACCATAAAGGGCAACTTGCCTTTCATGCAGCAACCTTTATTCTTAAAAAGGCTAAAAACGATCAGTTAAATTGGCACAATGCTGTGACTTATGCGGCACCTTTGATGTTGATAGCATGGCAAACCATTCCGGTGAATCCTAATACAAACTGGCTAGCTCATGCTCCTGAAAAGCAACGAAAAGCAGCACATCAATGGTATCTAGAAGGTGCTTATAGATGTTCCCAATCTGGACACTACTTACTATTAAACACACAAGAAAAGAGTCAAATATTTTTAGATCAGATTTCTCAGGTATGTTCTGGTACTCATTGGAGGGATAAATTATATGAAAAGATTTTTGCTTCAAGAGATTACTTGACCAAAATTGAAACATCACACATTGCATCTAATGCATTTACAGCCCCTGCTATAAGATTACCACGAAAAGTTGAAGTTCAAGCTTATGATGATGATGCTCAAAGAGTTTATCCTAATTCTCTTCATCACTTTGTATGGCTTGTATCTAATTACAGTAATTTTGCAGACTTTAAATGTACATTATTTGATATGCTGCCTACTTCTATTGTAAATTGTGGTCCTGAAACATTAAGTAAACTCGATGTATTAGCTTTTCTTTATTGTGCTTCTCTTACTATGAATAACCTGAAACAGAAAGAAGAACATTACAATAACAAAGATAAACCGGTAGTACTTCCCGCCAATATCACAAATCTTTTGTGTACTTTATCTCAAATTAAGTTTTGGGATTGTGCATATAAATTAAGTCATAATGAGTTGGGCAGTGAGTACACTGATATTCGGTCTACAATAAGTCGAGGTATTGAAGTTGTGAGGTGCATTGATAATCATGGCCTCGATCCTGAACTTCTGTGTCATTTAGGCAGAATTTTTAATAATAAAGCAAATATGACCACTGAGACTGAAGAGAAAACCAATTTGGAACTAAGAGCGTGTCTTTATTACTCTTCTGCTATTAATATTCTAGAAAAGATTAAATGCAAAATATTTATCAAGAGACCTGAAAGACGAATGTTTGACTATACCCATGCAGAATTTGAATCTAAAGAGTTAAATAAATTACTTGAAGAAAGCAAACTTTATGTTGCATTGTGTCATTTAAATGAGGGAGAGTATGAAAAGGTTATTGGACTACTTTCAAATTTAAAAAGTCCTGAAGCACTTTATTACCTTAGTAAAACTTATAAAGAAATGTCAGTGGAAGAGAAAAAACTAACTAAAAACCCTGATAGCCATGCTAAATTCTTGACTTTATTAGAAAAGTCTAAACAGTTAGCATTAAAAGCTCTGCATAAAGTAAAGCAAACAGATATTAATCCTAACAGCCAATTATATACTGATATTCAAGAATTAGTCGAGGATATTGAAACCTATCTAAATAAAGTAGAAACAGTCTCGCCATCTACAATGCTACATGATAATGCAAGTAAATATTCATCTGACGAAAATATATCAGTGTACAGTGACTTTCCCACATCAAGGACAAGTTTTAATGTAGTGCGTAATATCAGTTCTACACCCATACGATCTAAACGCAATGTTTTGAATTCAACAACGTATCGAACAGCAATTGATTCACAAGTCCTAGACTCTACAAATGTGGATCCACATTTTGTTGATAGTATTCAAAAGGATATCAAAAACTTACAAAAAAAAGATATTGCAATAAATGATTTCATGGAACAAACAAAAGAATGGTTTGAAGAAAATCGCAAGTTAGGAAATCAAATTATAAGCACCATTAATTCTAATATTAGTAGCATAAACTCCAATATTGAAAATACGACAGAACAGTTTAAGCTATTAAAAATATCAGTTGACCAAGTAAAGGAACAGATAGATGAATGTCGTAATGAATGCAAAGATGTGGTAGATCTTAAGAAACAAATTGCAGAGTTAAAAAAAGAAGTTAACAAATTGAAAAAAACATCGGAACAAACTATAGATGAAAGTGACTTATATAATCTAGAGGATGAATACAGAACAACAGAGAATGCCACAAATTTTGGTTCCCAACTACCTTTCACACAACAAGTAATGCCACCTTTTGCTCAACGACTTGTTCCGCCATTTTCGGTTCCATCTAATCCTTATCAGATATATGGACAAAATTTCTATAATCTGTATAATCAGTATTCTCAATTCCCCCCACCCCCTGCTGTACCTGGGGCACAACCAATATTTGATCCAACTAGAGCTCAAATTAACTATCCCGGAGTATATTCAAACCCAGATCAAATGTATTTAGACGTAGCACATCTTGTGCCACCTACTTTACCAGCTGTACCACCTGTTCAAAATATTAATACTCCTTTGACTTCGTTACCTAAAGCTCCAACAACATCTTCCATATCGACAGCCAAAAATTCACAGGCAGTTGATTTTAAAGAAACTTCAAAATCTTTGCCTTTAAATGTAGTAATGACTTCTTCTGATCCATTACCTACGTATACATCAGCACCTGTCCCTAACTTAAGTGTAACAATACCTACTAAACATATTAAAGGAACTCCTCATAATTATCAAATAGCAATGCCTTCTACTACAGATACTAATGCTATAAAACCGCCTCTTTACACCTTCCCAATTACTCCATCAACTACATCTACAATTGGATCAAATTGGACTCAAAACTCAATGTTTGTGACATCTCAAGTTAAAAATACTATAAGTTCTACTGATGCTCATAGAAATCTTGATGATTCTTTATCTGTAGTGGATGGTATATTTTCTGCTTCATCTCCTAATACAAGCATGAACAAATCCCGAACATTGTCGGAACGAAGTAACACCTCAATTGAAAATTATGATCCTTGTCCTGACTTTAAACCGATTGTACCATTGCCAGCTGAAGTCAAAGTTACAACTGGTGAGGAAAATGAAACAGCTATATTTAGTGCTAGAGCTAAATTATTTCGATTTGTTGACAAACAATGGAAAGAAAGAGGAATTGGTGAGATGAAACTTCTTAAGCATAAAATTACTGGTAAAGTTCGAGTATTAATGCGAAGAGAGCAAGTACACAAAATTTGTGCAAATCATATCATTTTACCTGAAATGGAAATCAAACCTATGAAAAATGAGACAAAGTCTTACTTTTGGGTCGCAAATGATTTTTCGGAAGAAGCTGTTATTCTTGAAATGTTTTGTATTAGGTTCAAAACTGCTGATATAGCAAAAGACTTTTTTGAAACTTTCGAAAAGTCACGACTTGAATCTTCAAAACCCAGCCCATCCATAACAATTATTTCTAAACCTGATACTAAAGGTGACAATGTTGTTCAAAAACCTGTTGGAAATACAAGTATTGAAATTCCAACGAATAAAACTGTTATTGGAGGTTTCACCTTTAACACAACACCAACATTCAAATCAATCACAGAATCTGATAACAATAAAAATAATACAAATATAAATCCACCTACCAAAGCTGAAAATGTCTTTAGCGGTTTAACATTTAAAGCTAAAAATACATCATTCCAAAATATATTTAATTTTAAACCAAACAATGCTGACAATAACTCTAATGATACAGAGCCAAAAAATAATGAAAAGTCAAATACTTCGGATCTGGTAGAAGAATTTGTTCCGACAGCAGAATTTAAACCTGTCATACCATTGCCAGCACTTGTTGATCAAAAGACAGGCGAGGAAGACGAAATAATTCTCTTTGAACACAGAGCCAAATTATTGAGATTTGATGCAGCAGCTAAAGAATGGAAAGAAAGAGGTTTAGGAAATATAAAATTATTGGTGCATAAGGATAATAATAACAAAGTCCGTTTAATAATGAGAAGAGAACAAATAATGAAGATTTGCTGTAATCACACTCTGACAAAAGATATGACTTTTGAAAAAATGCCTAATATGGATAAAGCTGTGACTTGGTGTGCAAAGGATTATTCAGAAGGCGAATTAGTTCCAGAAACTTTTTGTTTACGATTTAAAACTGTCCAAAATTGTAATGATTTTATGGAAGCCATTAAAAACGCGCAGACTAAAATTGGTGATGGTGTAAAAGCTGCAAAAGAAGAGCAAAATGCTGCTAAACTTGTTGCATCTACTAAGGAGTCTTCTAATTTGAATGATAATACAGGCACCAATAACAAACCAGCTAATAATTGGGGAGATAAATTCAAACCTAAGCCTGGATCTTGGGAGTGCAATAATTGCTTAATCCGTAATGATGCTAATGATAATGCCTGTAATGCATGTAATAGTCCCAGAAACCCATTTTCTAAAAATGAAGACCAAGCTAAAGTAGTAGATAGTGCTACACCTAAGTTTAAATTTGGTGTTTCAAAACCTTTAGCCAACAGTGAATCACCTGCTGGAACAATTTCGAAATGGGGTGATCAATTTAAACCAAAAGAAGGAACATGGGAATGTAATCAATGTCTAGTGAGGAATGAGCCAAATATGAAAAATTGTAGTGCTTGTAATTACTCAAGAGATGAAGATAAATCTGTTGCAAAAACAGACTTGTCCTTAACCAGCACTTCTGTTCCTAAGTTTACATTTGGTATTCCACAGAATCTAAATAATCAAAAAGAGTTAAAACCAACTGTGTCGATATTTAGTACAAGCACAACAGAATCATTTAAATTTGGAATTCCTTCTAATAATCTGACAACCCAAACAGTTCCTCATACATCACCCAGTTTGTTTGGTGTTACAACGCCAAAAAACAATACACCTCTAGATTTTAGTGTAGACAAAATTGATGATGGATCTAAAAATTCTTTACCACGAAAGCCTTTATTACCAACACCGAAAACTGTGCCTGCTTTTGGAGGTAGTGATAGTGGAACTTTTGATTTTTCGTTTACACCTAAAACAACATCTAAAGGAAAAAGCCCTGTTAAAACACCAAAAAAAGAAGGGGATGAAAGTGACGACAATGAATATGCCTCAGAAGATGAAGGACATCACATACATTTTAGTCCTGTAATTCCTATGCCAGATAAGGTGAGTATATTTTTAGTCTTGTCATATTGCACTTAATGGATATATTAATCTAAATATTGTAGGAAATTAAAGTCTAAAATTATTTAAGAAACTATTGATCTTTTGCTGAATATTAACAATTCATTTTCTGTCTGTGTTTCTACCCTGCAATCTCTAAAACGGCTGGACCGATTTTGATGGGACTTTCACTGGCAGATAGCCAATTATATAGATAGCTAATTTAATAAAAACGCTTAGGCTATTTTATTTTAGAAATGAATAAAATTAAATAATTAAATAAAAACGTGGAGAAATCGCCGGCACAGCTATTAGTAATTAAAATTAAAAATATTTTAAGATGCATAAAACTTCTATGTTTATATAGAAATGCTTAACTTATTAAAAAAAAGCTTTATATAGTTCAGCGACACGGCTCGGCTCCACACGGGTTTATTATGTATATTATACACATCAAAATCAAAATCAAAATTTTTTGGGTAGTTTCAAGTTCAAGTTCATTTATTTGCTTTTAGTAGAGTTCACAGTTCACAGTTGTTACAAAAAAATTTATAGCAACTAAGACAATTAATTGGAATGCAAATATACAACATTTTAGAAGAATATAGAAAATTAAAATAAATTTAATTCTGCCAACACATTATTTTGCAAAAACAAATTTCAAATTATAATTATATGTATAGACATAAAGATAAGAAGAGAGAGAGTTTTAAAGATAAGAAGAGGAATGGAAAGTGACTTTGTTTTTTACTATGTAGTGACAATAATAATAACTTTTCATTATCTTAAAACAAATGTTAATTCTTATAATAATTTGTTTTTTTACTCTAATCCAGGGAAGGTTTGTAATAAAGAATGTAAGACAAGAGAACAGTTTAAAATTAAAACTTGAAGCTATTTGTATCTATGTATTGGGTTGAGGAATGAGTTTTTAGTAGTTCAAAAAGTAAATCAATAGTTATTGTATTCATAAAAACATTATAATTTTTAAAAGATCTGCTTAAAATTTGTGTTTACTACTTTATATCTATGTAATGGGTTGGAAAATAAATTTTAAGTGATTCATACAATAAACCAATACATATTGAATATAATTTGTTCAATGCTTGCTTGCTACCCTTAAAAAGTAATTTTAGGGTCTCAAACTGTTTTTGACCACATATGCCTTTCTCTCAAAAACTGCCACGAAATCAAAGAAAGAGATTATACAAAAGATATTTTTGTAGATCTTTATAGTTGTTATCTTCCTTGAGAATAATGAATTTTATTTTTTATGTCTTTTTTTATTATGTGAGCGATTGACGAAATTAAACTTAACGCCACTTTTCGGTTGAGTACAAATTAAATACACAAGAACCTCCCCCTGTAATATTTCGTGATATTTTATGGAACTCCATCAAATAAATTCAAACAGTGAAAAATCGTGAGATCAAATAATAAAAATGCTACGAATTCATACCCAATATTGTTTTTAATTTAACTAGCTTTATTTTTAATTTAGATCGAGGTTGTAACTGGTGAGGAAGATGAAGAGGAGCTATACGGCCATCGGGCGAAGCTATATAGATTTGCATCTGGTGAATGGAAAGAGCGTGGAATTGGCATTATTAAGATTTTAAAACATAGGACAGGCAAATTAAGGTACAAATATTTTTAGATTTTAATCAATACTTTACATGAAAGTGAATTCCAACAATGTAATTCGTAACTTATTTATGTTGATACTGGACAATATTTATAAAAGAACATTAGTCATACTAGTAGTAGAGTGCCGAGTAGCACATTCCACCAGCTTACCTATTCATGCCACCATAACAACTTTGTCTTTTTACAGTCACTCATACAATATGCCGTCTATAAGCCATGAGGAGAGCTGTGGTTTTGTTATCTTATCACACGAAATGTAACAAAATCAACATTAACAAATAGCTAGTTAATTTTTCGACTAGATGGCAATTATTTACTATGAGTCCTGCTTTTGAACTAATTATCTGGCTTATTTTCATTTATTCCCAAATTTGCGATAGTGACTAACACTAGTCACTGCGGCTTTGCTTTAATCTTAGTTTTTTTTACTCTTCCTCATGAATGATTGAGATTTTGGGATAAAAAATAGCCTATTAGCATCTATAGACTGTAGTAAACATGTACCAAATGTCATCACTATCACTAAAGGTGTTAAAAAGTAGATCTTAAACAAACACATTTTCATATAAGCAATAATAACAATTAATAAATTGTTTCAGGGTTGTAATGCGTCGTGAACAAGTGCTTAAAATATGCCTTAACCATGCATTAACTATGGATGTGATGTACAAACCAAAAGATGAAAAAACTTGGTTGTTTGTCGCTAACGATTTTAGTGAGGGAGAGTTGATGCTTCAAAAGTTTTGCATCAGATTTAATAATAAGGAGACGGCACTACAATTTAAAGAGGCAATAGATAATGCTTTAAAAGGAAACAATGACAAAAAAAATAATATTGATTCAGAAGATGTAGTATTTGTCTCTGAGATACAAGCAACTAACGAAGAAAAACAGAAAGCCAAAGATCTTATGTTACCTGAAAACTTCTACACATATAAGAATAAGGATCCTTGCCAAGGATGTCGTGGTTGTAGCGACGATGTGGATGTTAAGAATGATGAAAGTAAACCATCAGTTACGAAAAATATAGCTCTAGCCCCAAAATTAAATGCATTTGTATGTACTCCTGATAAGTCTACAGTTTCTGCCTTTATGAGTCCTGCATCTTCTATTTATGGCACTCCAAATCAGTCAGAAAAAAATGCTGACACAAGCTTGTTTCGTACACCATTAAGTACTACTGGATCATATTCAAATAAATCTATTAATGAAACATTTATTGCTAATGAATCACAAAACAAAGAAAATACTTTGACTGAATCTTCTAGCTTGCAAAAATCTTTAGAACCACTTTCTTTTATTAGTCCTGCACAAACAACAAAAGACAAAAGTTTTATTTTGGCTACGCCTAAGTTAAGTATTTTAGGGAAAACTGATTCAGTTGAATCCAAGACAAACATTGGATCTGCAGAAGCAAAACCTGATATTAGTATAAATAAACCTGAAGAAATAAAACCTGCTAGTAGTGATAAACCTGTGTTTGGTGGGATTAAATTGGTGTTTGGCGATAATACACCCAAATTTGGAGATAACAAACCAGTGTTTGGTGATAAAAAATCAATATTTGGTGAAAGTAACCCAGTGTTTGGTGGAAATAAACCAATATTTGGTGAAAATAAATCAGTATTTGGGGAAAACAAATCAACATTTGGGGAAAACAAATATATATTTGGGGAAAATAAACCTTTATTTGGAGAAAATAAATCTATATTTGGAGAAGCAAAATCTGTATTTGGTGAAAATAAATCTGTATTTGGAGAAAATAAATCTGTATTTGGAGAGAATAAATCTATATTTGGAGAAAATAAAACCATATTTGGTGGAAAAAATTCTGCAGCTAGTGATGCTAAACCTTTATTTGGTACGGGAGTACCATCAAACCAGTCAATATTTGCATTTAACAAGCCAACAGAAAATGAACCTGATCCATTAAAAGCAACTAACTCTCTAACTAATTCTTGGAATTCCAATACTACAAGCACCTCGGTGAACAGTGAAACAAATCCAATGCGTTCTATTTGGGCTGCACCAGTTTCCTTTGGAGGTTTCATTCAACAAAATCAAAATTCAACATCATTATTTTCTGGTATCCAGTCTAATACAGCCCCTTCATTAGTTTCTAATAAAACAATCACTAATGAAGCAGCTCCAAATCCTGCAGAGATCAAAGTCACACCTGTTGCAGATGTAAATAAAATAGAAAACAAAACTGAAGTTGAACCAGTTTTTAAGGTCGATGAAAATTTATCATTTACGAAATTATTTTCAAACAAACCAGGATTTGAAACGCAAAGTAAGTTTAGTGTGTCATTATTACATACTAGCTTTCCACCCGCGACTTCCCCCACGTGAATTATTTTGATAACACTGACAACTTACAAAGGGCAGAATTGTTTCCGGCTTATAATACAATATTATATATATTATGATGTAACCGGTTAAAAAGTAGCCCATTTTTTCCTCAAGGTCATATCTAAGAAATTTCATCAAAATCGGTTCAGTGGTTTAGGTGTGAAAGCGTAACAGACAGACAGAGTTACTTTTGCATTTATAATATACTCAAAAAACTCGTAACTATTTGGGTTCGATTCCCGGGTCCTCTTGCGTCAAAAGTCTGACATTGACTATGTTGGACCAAAGAGGCAATCAGGCAATCAGTGTTTTGTTTATTGAATATTTAATTTGTTTTTTTTTTAGAAAACACAAACTTCAAGTGGGAAGGCGCTGGCCAACCATTGTTTAAGGATGCACAGAATGACGCTGGAGATAAGTCAGAAACAAATACAAGTGCGGGAGAAAATGCTGATGTAGTTGGTGAAGAAGAGTATGATCCACATTATGAACCTATTGTACCCCTGCCAGACAAAATCGTTGTTACAACTGGTGAAGAAGATGAGGTAATGTTATTCCTAGGTTCTGCTTTCTTTAGCCATGATATGATAAATATCGGGCCGCCCGACACCCAAAACCCGAAAGGGTGGGCAGAAGTATATACGCATCCACGCTTAGCAGATGGTACATATCTGTACATCTATACAAATAAATAAAATTGGAGTACATACACCAAAACAACAATTTTAAAAATTTTTATCTATCTGTCTACTTTTACCTGCTAATCTTTGAAACGCTGGACCGATTCTGATGGGACTTTCACTGGCAGACAGCTAACGTAATAAGGAACGGCTTAGGTTACTTTTATTTTAAAATTTAATTATAGAAATATATAAAATAAAATAATTAAAACGTTATGAAGTTGTGGGCACAGCTAGTATTAAAAATAATTAATCTAAATCTATATTATTCTATTGTCTATAATATATGTATTAAAGAAAGTTGAATTATAACATAATCACACTATTTATAATTCAACAACAGCTGCACCAATTTGGCTAAAATTAATGGACTAAAAAAGCTACCTCAGCTTAGAACCAGGAGATGGACATATGTGACTTATTATCCCATACCGTTCTTATGAAATGTTGTGTGCATATCGGGTATGTAAGAATCGGTCGACATCTATTTGTCATACTTCGAGATACGAAGTTCGCCGGAACAGCTAGTAATATTATAAATGCGAAAGTGAGTTATGTTTGTCACTCTTTCACCACAAACTACTGGACGGATTTGGATTAAACTTTACAGTAATATAGCGTATAAATATAAAATATAGACTACTTTTTTTTAATGTAGTAGGTAACCTACTACATTAAAAAGAAACATTCGAAGACTACTGAACAGATTTCCATAAGGATTTCACCAATAGACATATTGATTGCTAAGAAAGGTTGAGATTTATAATTAGTTAAGGTTGTGTGTATTGATTTAAATATGATGTTTTGTTAACATCTTGGAAAAATTCAATACCACTGGAAACTTTCATTGAAAACGGGGCCGGCGCCAAAATCCTTGAAGTTATTACCAAAAAATCTATAGTGTTTTAGTGAAATAAAATTAGTAATTTATAGTGGGATTGCTTTTCTTTTATAGTTATACAATAACGTCCATGACGTCACCCATTCTAACGTTGATAAATTCGTTGATTATAATGTAACACATCATTGTGAATCTATTTAAAAATATATTTGTCAAATTAAATACCTTAAGCTCTTTATGCAGAACATGACAGCTTATACAATAAACAATTACATTGAGCATTCTAGAAATTGTATAAAAATTAGAAATTATCGCACGACAAATCGACATACCATCCCTGCACTGTAACTTCTCACTTGCTGGATGCTTATATCAAGCGCGTTTTGATCATTAAACGCATAGTACTTAAATATTCCAAATTTGTTTTCTCTTTGCAATTGCATAGATTTTTTACCACAGATTTTACGCGGCAAAAACTGTGGTTTGAGGCTAGTAAATACAAAAACACATACATATCTTCAAGCCAGGTTTCTTGAGGAGTAGGCAGATAGTAAAGAGTGCCAAGTATAACGATCCCTACATATTTGCATAGCTTCGTCCATATTAATCATTCTCTTAATACAAACACGCCAGTTTCGGAGACTCTTGACACCACCCTCGGATAATACTCGAACTATTTGGTGATAGAATGTCAACCTTAGTGTCCCCGGGTACCTACAGTCGGTCACATTCACATTGTATATCTGTTGTCAATCTTTCTTCTTTCGTTTCTCTACATGACTGAACCATTGGATCATGCCGTTTATCATTTTTACATCAACACTTTCTTTTGATCCCACTCTTTCTCTAATCTCTCTATTACGAATGTACGCGAGCGTTACTCCACAAGTATTACGGAGTGCACGCATTTCAACCGCATTTATCCTACTTTCATGTTGTTTCTGACATATCCAACTCTCACTTCCATAAAGTAACTTTGGGAAAAGCACTGGTTGTGCAATGCAAGTTGAACACTAGAACTCAGTGCTTTGTTTTGAATTAACTTACCCAGCGTTCCATTCATTCTATTACCAGCATCCTCATACAAAATCAAGATACACAATTTCAATCTCTGCTCTACATCATCAACCATAACTCTTACATCCGTTACAATTTTGTTTCTTTTAAATAAGTAAATAATTAAATAGACTGTTAAAATTTTCTGATACATTGTGAAAAAATAATTAAATTCTCGAATTCAACACTTTTTTTTCCGCAGGAAAAAATGTATGGTGAACGCTGTAAATTATTCCGATTCGACGAACAAACACGGGTGTGGAAGGAACGTGGTGTTGGTGAAATGAAGATATTATACCATCCAGAGAGAAAGAGTTATCGAATGCTTCTACGGAGAGAACAGGTATGATTTTGAACCCATTTATAATGTTTTTAGGGTTCCATACCCAAAGAGTAAATCGGAACCATATTACTAAGACTCCGCTGTCTGTCTGTCACCAGGCTGTATCTCATGAACCATGATAGCTGGAGAGTTAAAATGTTCACAGATGATGTATTTCTGTTGCCGCTATAACAAAAAATACTAAAAATAGGTTAAAATAAGTAGTTAATGGTAGATAAGTTTAAAATAAGTCGGGTGTAAACTTTTGTTTTGTAACAACTTTAACACACATATTCGGCAAATAAATAATTTTCAATTCATTTCATAAATATATAAAGGGTGCTTCCATACAATAAACGGGATTTTTTGCCGGTTTTGTAGATAATGTGTGTTTATTTTGACTTTAGGTGCACAAAGCAGTACTGAACATGCTAATATTCGCGGACCTAGAACTATTGCCAATGAAAAACTCTGACCGCGCGTGGACGTGGGCCGGCCGGAATTACGCAGAGAGCTCGGGCGAGCAGGAAACACTTGCGGTGCGGTTCAAGTCCGTCGACCTCGCCACCGCCTTCTTTGACAAGGTTCAGGAATGTATTAAGGTACTCATTTTTTTAACAATCTCTATAATAGGTATAATAAAAAAGCTTAGATGACAAAAACATATGGCTTTACGGGCGTCATTTTTTTATGTGATAAGACAGCGAACAGGCACACGGGTCTCCTGATGGTAAGAGACAACCTAATGTACAAGTCTACCGCTACCTTACCCTCCGATTTAGAACACGGCCATGTGATCATGGCGGCAGAAATAGGTAAGGCGGTGGATCCGTACCCGTATTCACATAGACCTTGCAGTTGTGGCGCGTCTATATAATTATAAAATTTGCCGGATCGAAACGTGGCCACTCGTTGAGAAGATCCGGCAAAAGAAACTCAGCGGACTTGTCTGTTTTCTTTTTTTGTAAGTACATATATTTTACATTATACAACAATAAGAGATTGAAAGGGGAGAAATCAATCTCGAATATTTTTATCATCTACATATTCAGCAACATTATAATAACCTTTTTATATCATTTAGATTTAATATTTTTTTTATATTTATTTAAAGGCAGATCTTTTATATGTTCTGGAAGTTTATTGTAAATCTTATACATAAAGCCTATGAAGAAATTACTTATTCTTTAAAGAATATTTATTTTTGTTGACTAAAGATAGCTATTTTTTTAAACAAAAATGCTTTCGAGTTTTTTTTGAGTGAAAAAAGAATATTCACTTCAAGGACAAGAAAAAAAGCTTGAAAATAAACATGTTTGTTAATCTCAGTATTGCTTCGGTCGAAAATTACATGATCTATGAATCTTTTCGCATTTTATGTTATCAGTCACAAGTTTATTTTTGCTAGTGTTAAAGAAGTTTTAAGAGATATTGCGTAAAACACATAGTTATGTAATGTATAACTTGATAACTATGTATAGTTAGTCTTAAGTTTTCTTTTTAATTATGACATAGTTATGAACATATATGATTATAACAGTTAATAGCGTTAAGTATTGTACTTAATATCGTACTAGCTGTGCCCGCGACTTCGTCCATGTTTTACTTAATTTATTATTTCTAAAATAAAAGTAGCCTAAGCTACTCCTTATTACATCAGCTGCCAGTGAAAGTCCTGTCAAAATCGGTCCAGCCGTTTCAGAGATTAGCGAGTACAAACAGACAGACAAAAAAATCTAAAAAGTACTATTTTGGTATACTTATATATGTATGTATGTATAGTGTATACCTAGAAAACATACATATGCATTTAATATTACATACAGACACTACAATTTTATTTATTTGTATAGATAAATATGGAAATGTGCCTCGGTGGTCTAGTGGTTAGTTCTTTGGACTTCCATTACAGTAATCCAGGTTAAAACCCCGTCATGTATCTCAATGACTTTAACTTAAGTACTTTTTCTGAGTGCTCTTACTCAAAAAATCTAAAAATTGGCGCTCTTGTCAAATCTCTTAAATTAGGTGGCCAAGTCCGGCATCTAGGGATAAAGCTAAGATGAAGAAAAATATAGAAATGTCTAGAAAGAGAAATATTTTCTACTATAAGCAAAAATATACTTAAAAGAAGATATTAGCATCTAGCATGTAAAAATTGTGTTATTTTTTAAAAAATTTTGTATTACTTGTATCACTTCTGGGTCTACTGTAGTCAGTGTAAACTATTAGGCAGCCGAGCAAACCCGGGGCCCGGGTAGACATGTTTTGTGAGTAATTTATAGTATGTTTATATGAAAAACATAAGGTTATTGGAATTAGACTTGTGCCCAATATAACAACAGATTTGCCTACTGTCACATCAGCGGACGTCGGCTAATCATAGGTGTATAAGTATCTCCCTCTGCTGATTCTTTCCTGAATATGGGTGTAACAATTAATTTTTTTTTATTTTTATTTCATCCCAGAAATTAAAAGGTGCTGCAGAAGAATCTACAAAAAATACAAGCGAATCCAAAGAGAAGAAGTTTGAGTCAATAGCGCCACTAAGACAACCAAAACACATACAGGCTAACGTCCAAGAAGAAACTGCAGTTGCACCCCTTCGTTTGCCAAAACATCTACAAGAGAATTCCCGGGCAGACCAATCCCTTGCAGCCCAAGCTTCTCCTAATTCTAGTTGGACACCAAGTGAGGCAGTTACGGATGATAAGTCAGAGCAGCAAAAGCTTCAGCAAGTATCTTTTGAGAGATGGCGAGATGAAGAGGGCAATGCTAGTAGTGATAGTAATGCTTCTGAACACGACTATGATGAACACAATGATGATGATTCAGATGGATATTACAATGAGGTAAAAAATATACACCGATTTTAATATACTATATACCTTTGCTCTATCATAGGACCATACCATTGAACACTTGAGTTATCTAAATCAAAAGCAACCTATGTCCAGTGTTTTGGCCGTACATACGGGATAAGGGAACAAACAAACACACGGCTCTTCTGATGGTTAGGGATAATTGTAGCCTGAAGACAACATAGATATAGGTGCGTCTCTGTCCTTTGGCCAGGTTGTCAGGTCTGTCAAGTCAACACATACTATGTCTGCGACTTCGTCCTTGTTTTTAATTATTTTTACACATTTCTAAAATAAATGTACTCCTTATTACATCAGCTGTCTGCCAGTGAAAGTCCCATCTTGTAAACATACATATGCATGTCAAAAGCGGTTACTATAATACCACAGTGTAAGGAACATACAGTGGTACGACGCCTTTGAAGTTGCGGTAAATGCCGCTTTTGTCAAAACATTCGTAATTGTCGCAGGGTTGTCACATTTTACTTTTATTTAGTCTTATTTCTCTTTTACTTATTAGTAGTACGTGTATGTATGTAGGCTATCAGGAATATAATGAAATAACAAAAACAAATCTATAGATAGTTTATTTTTAGGAAGAATACAATGCAAATGTATGTGTTCTTCAGACTATTGGAAGTTTTCCCTATTAAATCGGGTCTCCATCATGCTTCAATCCACGCCTTACATCTGAAATGTATCATAAATATATTAATATTGACACAATTTATTTCGCTATCTAGAATCTACAAATACATATGTGCTATTTCTGAAAACCATGAAAATAATACCCGTATTGATTTTATATAAAAAGTCGCGTCTGCTATTTTGATTTCAAAAATTGTATTCGAAATTGTTTCCGTCATATTTGTAAGAAAAAATATTAGTAATTAACATACAAAATTCGTTACTGATCGATTTATTCAAAATTTCATCCGCATTTGAATTGGAAAATAACGTATAGTACCTGCAGTATGCAATTAGGTACGCAAGGTATACGTGTAATCAATTCTATTAAATGTCATATTACAAATCTCATTGCAAACATCCGCCATTTTGTGAATTATTGTTATTCAACACACAAAAATAAAATATCTCGATTAGACTTACCTTTTTACTTTGTGCGGAAACTGATGAAATTTCAAAGTCTTATTTATACGAGACCTGCTATGCCCGAGACTTCGTTCGCGTTTTTATTTAATTAATTTATTTTGAACGTTTCTAAAATAAAGGTAGGTTTGCGGGTACAAACAGAAAGACAGACAAAGATTCTAAAAATATTGTTTTGGCATATTTGCCTTTTAAATACACATGCACTTAGTAAAAAGCGGTTATTTCAATATTACACACAGACGCTCCAATTTTATTAATTTGATTATGACATACATATGTAGTATCGATCATTATTGTAACAATAAAAACATTTTTAATAAATTACTTTTATTTCAAAATGTGTCACACCTAGCCGTTATGTATGGCCGCTCGGGCTCCCCTCTTACCCCGCGACCTCCGCACGATTGCCCCGTCTAGACGTCTTCGTCGGACGACCCTATGCCCTATGCCCTATACCCTATGCCTATACCCTCACCCTCCATAATTCACGAGATATAGCCTGGCAGGGTTGCCAACTTAGAGGTTTTCCCCCCAAATTTAAGGGTTCAAAGACCTAAATGGGATTTTTACGGGTTAATAAATTAGAAAAAAGTTTACATAGGTTTGTTTTCAAGCAAAACGTAGAATAATTAATAATAAAAAATAGATATTTTTTGGATTCCGCTTATTATCATAATATTGCGTCCCAAATTGACGACTCTTACGGTATTTTCTTTAAAAATCTTACTATTTAAAAAGAATATACCTACAGAATGTTGTGTATATTATTATGTAGGTATACACTTTTCACACTTCCACATTTATCATTGAAAGAATATTTAAACGTAGTTTTTTAAATGTTTACTATTAATTTGGTTAGGAAAAGGGTTTTTAAACTAAAAAATCTTATTTAATTGTCTTAAAAAGTTTATTTCGTAGATTTAAACAGAATTTTTCAAAGTAATATCTTTGCAAACTCTGGTACATAAGTAAAATAGTAATTGTTTGTTTAGTTTACGTTAGGGTTTAACATATTATAACAAGGCAGTGACTTGAATATCGATATTCGATAAATGTCAAAAGTAGGTGTCATACAAATATATAAAATGAAATTGTTTGTTTGTAAAATTTAAATAAACTTTACCTTGTTTATTTTTATAAGATTAAATAAAAATATCTTTTGTTATAGTATGTATTGATATTAATTCAAATTTAGTACCTAATTATTTTAGAAACTGTATGTTTTACCTAAGACTATAAAATATAATTAATAAAAGGTTATTGTCAGTTCGTTGCTGTCATTTTCGTAAATAAAAACATGTAATGTCATTTATTAAACAATCAGCTGAGGCGTTATGGTTATGATCCTTTCTTATCTTTTTATCGATTTCGCATTTTGTTTTGTTGATTTTCGTGCGCAGTGCGCCGATTTCCTCCTGTGTTGTTTGGAGTCTTGAGTTTGCGCAATTCGCACTTTGTTGCTGCCATAGCTTGGACATCAATATCTCAAAGGTATGTTCTGTGCACCAATAAAAGATGAAGTATACAATGTTCACTATCGCTATTTTGAACCGCGCATGCGTTATATCTTATGGAATAGCAAAATGGAGAAATCAGTATATAAATCTCCTCTATTTCTTACATAGAAGAAGTATAAATCATGTTTTAAATAATACCGTAAGTACTGAAACATGGCTGAATTTTATAACGGATTTGAAAGATGTTGTCGTCTCTGCGCGGAGGAACAAGAAGTAACGATATTGTTATTCAGCGCAGAAGCTGAAGCTATGCTACTTCGTAACAAATTAAACAAGTATTTGTTAATTGAGGTTAGTTCAGAATTTTAATAAGTACGAACATAAACGAATGATTTATAATAAGTACCTATTAAGCGTTTGATAATAAAAACAAATAAATTAAATATATATATCGTCACGCCCATTTCCCGCAAAGTGATTTAGAGGCACATATGCACCCACGATTAGCCGATGATATTAGGTCCCATGATGTGAAAGGTGGCAAGTCCATCATCATATCGGGCACAAATCTCGGTTTTCCTGACCATGTTTTCCTTCACTATAAGAGCCCTCAGAGAATGTAATAAAGTAAAAAAAACTCACTGGTGAGGTTCGAACATATTTATTAAGTAGAACCAATAAAACAGAAAAAGTGTTTAACAGCCCGACCACAGGGCAGCGGCGTACCTACAACATCTATGGTGTCTATAGGAAACTGTTGTCTCTTACCATCAGGAGACCTGTGTGCCTGTTCGCTGTCTTAAACTATAAAAAAAAACAATACAATATTATGATAGAGAATGATTTCATTTAACTATTAAGATAAAGAAAAAATTTAATACCATTTCATATGGTTTAAACCCTAATCTATTATAATAACAAACATTAATACTAAAGGTTTACAACAAAAGACCAAACACAAATCAAAATATGTGAGTTATGAAATGTTACAAATTTGTTTTTAATATATAATTTTGTAGTATGGGACTATTTTACTAAGAATACAATAATATAAAATAATTTTATTAATCAAGGAACTATCTTAATGAATGGACTTTACATGTTCATTATAATTCTTTTTTCTACAAATTCCTTCTTGACATTGTCTTATAACAAACATTCATAAATATGGTTGACTGAGTCGTATAGAAACAAAACCAGCAAGCTGCCTAATAAGTTAAAAGTCAGATTTCTGTTTTTCTTATATAATATTAGCTTAGCAGGCAAACTTCGTAGCACTTGCAATTAGGGCTAAGAAAAATAGATGTTGGCAGATTCTCAGACCTACTGAAAACGTATATAAAACTTGGTAAAAATCGGTCAAGCCTTTTCGGAGGAGCACGGTAGCTAACATTGTGACATGGAAATTTTATATATAAGATATATGGCATTTATATTGACAAACTCACATTCAAATGTGAAACCAAAGGATTAATTAATTGATTTTTTTAGGTTGATGAAGATGATAAGTTACCTAAAAATATTTGTATCAAATGTTGCACCAAATTACAAACTGTATGTGAGTTTATTGATCAAGCTCGTAAAGCTCAAGAGGATCTACAAAATAAAAGTCTCTTCTTTGATCAGATAGCAGTAATGAGCCCTTTAATCAAAAGAGAGGTTAAATCGGAGCTAAATTCTGATGATGAGAATACATCTATGGAAGTTAGTTTGGATCCAATGATTATCTTGCAGAATAATGAAAGTGGTATACCGTCTAATGATGAAAACTCTCAATCAGCTGAGCCAAATGAGGTTACATACTTAAATGGGGTAGATGGAGAAGATGTAACCATAAAATTAATAAAAAGAGGGACTACTTGTGAAAATTTAGAAAATGATGAGGATAAAGGTGAAGGGCCGAAGCCCTTTCCATGTTTGATTTGCAAACGAAGTTATTACACAGATTTAGCATTGAAAAACCATTCTTGGATTCATACTGATGAAAAAGTAAGTAGAGAGTACAAGTGCAGTACATGTGGAGATCAGTTCGATTATAAAAATGAGTTTATTGCACATGTCAAGAATCATAGGGCTTCAGGATTATGTCAGTTATGTGGAAGAATGTAAGTTACATTTGATGAGTATTTGTCATAGAGTTTAGGTTTCCATTGTCTGTTAGTGGAATAATCTGTAAAATTTAGTTGTTGGATTATTCAACTAGTGTAGTCTCAGTAATAGAATCCTACTGTGCCTTGCCTAAGTTGATGAAACCTAATCTATAGGTGCTTTACTTAAGAGCTCATGAATATTCTGCTTTAGTATGGAAAGTGTTACAGCCAGTAATCCTACTATTAATTATTTATTATAAGTGTTGGGTTTTAACATGTAGCCTTTAAACACCCAAGATGATAACTTTTTCTTCGGTCAGTTTATAAGGTCAGGCAATTAGTAAACTGCACTAATAAAATAGTTCGGTAACCTGAATTACTAGATTATTCTACCAGAGGACAATGGAGTTGATACATATTCAAATTACTAATAAAAGTAAACTAATTAATAGTTTGCAATAGTTTTAGAACGGAAAAGAACTTGGCAGTGCACATGCAAAATCATTTCACAGCGGAAAATACGTCATTCACTTGTAAAGTATGCGGGAGGTCATACAACACGAGGAGTAATTTGAAGACGCACAGCATCACTCATAGCAATGAGAGACCATATGAATGTCAGATATGCAAAAAGAGCTTTAAGAGAAATCAAGATCTTAAGGTACTGAATTATCTTGTATTTTTCTTCATTGGTGGTGGGAAAACTGTTATAGCAAAGGATATGATGACACTGTTGCCCACTAATTGCTTAACCTAATGATGTAAATGCACCAGTGTTTGCTGAACGGGATTTACCAGCAGGCTGAGTGGGACTGATTTAAGGGGGAAGCAAATCTTACCCAAATCTCTGTATCTTAAAGTAATTCCCCCGTGTTGGTCTGGGTTCCGTTGTAGTACTGCCGTTGTACTGCCTTCCACCCAAGCAGCTCGTAAGAGGCGAACCAGAGCACTGGTTCTATTGTCACCAACACCGTGACATTGACTAGGTGGTAGAGTCTTGCCCGGATTGGTACCACCGCCTTACCTATTCCTGCCACAATAGCGGCAGTGCTCGCCATTGTCGTGTTCTGGTTTCGAGGGTAGGGTAGCCGGTAAACTTACTCCCGCAAGAGGTTTACCATCCCAGCCTCAGGTTGGCAACGCATCATTTCCATCTTTGGTGTCTATAAGCAACGTGTATTTCTTACCACTAGGAAATCCGTCTGCCTGTTTGCCTTCAATTATCATAAAAAAAAATAAGAAAATAAGTTCAGTACCTAGGTACTTTTCGAGTTTATCGCGAACAGACTCGCTTTTTTTCTATTATGTAGTAATGCAATTTTTTATTTTTTTTTAATAATATGATTGTTCAAAACTTTTTTATTTAAGGAATTGCGACAAAACCTTGTAAACTTTTAAAGTAATAATGTTATTTACTCAGAAATTTTAACGAGCATACTTGTGCCGCTAAAGTTAATGGTAATTTGGTAAATCTCTCCCCGGGGAGTAACATTTTGCGCGTCCTACTTCGGATGAAATTGCTTAGAATAAAGCCGGTGCGGTTTCATTTGTATGTGGTTATATCCATAATATGAAACTTTCTAGATTGTGATTTATTAAAATATATTTTATAACAATGCTTATAAATAACACTAGCTGACACGGCGAACTTCATACCACCAACAGTCAATGCATGTCGTGTTACCATTTAGCTGAACTAATTTAGGTTTTGATGAACATAATACAATGATACAAAATAATTACTGATATAAAATATATGGATAGATACATTAAATTATAATACATACAGAAAAGCAATAAAAAAATCACAAAGTAAATTTCTGGACGCACGCTCAGTTGTTAAACATTTGTCATTATTTCTGTACGGACGCTAAATATTTGAGGAACTTCTATGTAACTGCTTAATGTACTTTTCAACCTTTTTAATTGATTGAAAAAATATAGAGAATGCATAAATGTCGATCAGTATTTGACAGAATGGATAACAAATGTTTGACATGTGTACTAATCATTTATCGAAACTAATTCATTTTTCATTATTATTTATTTATCTTGTTTTTAAGATCTATTCTGCTATTCAGGGCGGAGTCAAATCCAACGAATCAAAAACCATGAAAATTTGTTCAGCAGATCTCGAGTTATAAGTGTTGTAACAAACCCAACTTTCTTTTATATAGATATAGATAAAAAACTATATCAATATGTCACGGTCATATCTTCATTCGTGGGTGTATGAATGTAAGTATTCATACACCCACCCACGATTAACCGACGGTAGTTATTAGGTCCCATGATGTAACAGCTAAGTCAACCGCCGTAGTTATCGGGCGCAAAACCATTCCCGTTAACTTACAAGGACAAGTTGAATTACCCGGGGACCGAAACGAGACCTCGTGTGTCCAAAGTAATTTAGTTTTACCCCGTGTTGGTCCGGGTTCCGTTGCAGAATAGGCCAACTGCCTTCCACCCAGGCAGCTCGTAAGAGGCG
>DVZL01000452.1:0-23163 GCA_018236625.1 Lasaia peninsularis
CCATACCTACTATGTGTAATGCAATCACAGCGAGTCAGTTCTCTATATCACCCCACTCAATTTTAACAACGCAAAATAATGTAAAATGTATTGGCGCCAAAATGATAAAACACGATGAACAATCGTATAAAAATGACAGATTCCAAATTCAATTGAAATATTTTTTTACTTTTACTTGTAACAGTATATATGACCAGACTAAGTACCTACCTGTATTAAAATATATCCGAAATGTTCTTCTATCTATAGCTATTGAGATCTAATTATAAAAATGTTTTTCCTTTAAATTTTACATGGAAAAATTGTTTCGTAACTGGAAAGATGACGTAAGGACATGTTCTTCAGATAGTGATTCATGTTTACGTTTGCCGGTACTTTGAAGTTTCTAGAAAATTCGACTCGTATTTTGGCATGTGTGGACCTCGTTAGCGTCCTATTCGCCGGCGCCCAATTATAAACTGAGTTTGAATGTGACAGAACCACTAGAGCCATAAATTAAATTCCAACTGAAGTTTATCTATAAAATAATTTATGTTATTCAATATTTAATACAATTTCAAGTAGAAATCTATACATATAAATGAAAGTTGTGTTAATTACACTATTTATAACTCAAAAACGGCTAAACTGTTTTGGCTAAAAATATCTGGGGCGGTAGCTTAAAACCAGGAGATGGACATACGATATTTTTCTTATTTCCTTGACTTATCGTGAGTGTTCTAGGTGTATCTCCTACACTTACGAGTCGTGGATATACTAGCACGCCTCTGTTTTCCCCTTCAGGGATAATAGGCGTGAAGGTACTTTTTTTTTAATTCTTAAACTGTTTTTGTATTTTAATAACTTTTTTTATAATATTAGAAGGCAAGAAGCGAACGAATTTCCTGATGATAATAAATACACGTCGCCTTTAGTCACCAAAGGTGGAAATGGTGCGTTGCCAACCCGAGGCTGGGATATTAAGTAAATTGCGTGAGAAAGTTTACCGGCTACCCTACCTTCCAAACCAGAATACGATAATGGCGAGCACTGACGCTATTGTGGCAGGAATAGGTAAGGCGATGGTACCAAAGGCAAATCATTGCAAACCCTACCACCTAGTCAATGTCACGGTGTTGGTGACAATAGATCCTGTGCTCGCCTCTTATACATTTGAGGTAAAAATAAAAAGATGTTGAATAACAGGCTCAGTTAAACCTTATAAATGGCAAAAAACGGCTGGTTTGTTTCCAGCAAGAGCGTAGCCCAGTTAACTATGACTGGTTTAACTTTAATCTAGTTTTAAGTCGAGATTAACTACATCGCCCTTTTTTATTACAATTTCCTCCCCGTTCACCGTTTTGCTCTCGATAATGTTATAAAGTTTTTAAAGCCCTAGTTTTATTTATGCCTTGGTTTAACTTACAAAAAGGAAAATTCTTAAAAGTTTAAAATATTACTCTATATTTATGCTGAAAAAATTGCATTTGAATTCTCGTAAGACGGCCTCGTTGGTCGTGGGGTTGGCGTATACGCCTAATGCCAATGATTAACCGCAGATCTCGGGTTCGATTACAAACGGGGTGGCATTTGTGTGATGAACTTATATGTATGTGTTTTTGTGTCTAATTGCGCATTCAATTTTTTAGGGTTCTATACCCGTAAGCGTAAAAAACGGAACCCTATTACAGAGACTTTGTTTTACTATATATTTAAGTATTTCTATGTATTATCGTTCACTAATTCATAATTAACTTAACATACCCGCGACTTCATCCGCGTTTTTTTTTTTATATATTACATATTTCTTAAATTAAATTCTAAAATAATATTATCCTAAGTTTAGTACATCAGAAATAACAGCTAATTTAACAAAAAACGGCTTAGGTTACTTTTATTTTATAATTATATTTTACAAATTTATAAAAAAAAAATAATTAAAAAAAACGCAGATCAAATCCCGAGCTACAGCTAGTAATAAATACGTCTATGTTTTTACGGATATAGATGTACAGAACCCTTAATGCGCGAATCTGGCTAGCACATGGCCGATTTTTTTTTGTTGTCGACTTAAAACACAATATACTAACACTTTTTATCTGTTGATTAGAAAATATTATGCTTATAGAAAGTTTTAATTTCATAGCGCAGTCTCCTCGAAAAATTAATCTCAAACTGCAGAAAAAAAAACTTTTTAATTAGGTTCTCTAGTAAATAAAATTACTGTTCACTATAAAGGTCCTTTTATTCTGGCAATAAAACATTGAATGTACAGTTCTGTCAGAAATTAAAAGCATTCGAGAACATCAAGTCGGACCCTTGTCAGATAAAGTTTTAACAATGTCGGCTTATCCGGCTCAAACGGTTTTAGTCAAGCTTTTCTTTAATGGATGATAAAAATATTTGAATAACAATTTTAGTTAATATTAGTAAATATTCTTTTTTTATGATATTGGAAGACAAACAAGCAGACGGAATTCCTGATGGTAAGAAATTCGCCTATAGACACCAAAGGAAATGGTGAATTGCTGAGGCTGCCTGAGGCTGGGATGGTAAGCCAGAGTTACTCTTGCGTGAGTAAGTTTACCGACTACCCTACCCTCCAAACCAGAAAACGACAATGCCGAGTACTGACGCTATTGTGGCAGGAATAAGTAAGAAGGTGGTACCAATCCGGGCGAGTCGTTGCAAGACTACCACCTAATCAATGTCACGGTGTTGGTGACAATAGACCCTGTGCTTGCCTCTTTCTATGCTTTCTATCCTCTTATAATTCACAGCTTCCCATGCACTAAAATCAAATATATTGTACTTGATATTTTAAATGCGAAAGTTTGTGAGTGGGTACGTAAAACTACTAAACGGATTTCAACGAACTTTGATAGTAATGAAGCTTATGTATCAGAATAATACATTTATTTAATTACCATTTCACCTCCCTATCATTAAAAGTATGATTTTCCTAATGCAATAGGGGTTTATTTTATATTTCAAATTAGAAAACACATGTACTTTTTCACATATAACTTATAATTGAAAACTATTTTTAAATAGCCAACCGGTTTCGTCTTCTACAGCATCATCAGGGCTAATTATAAGTTGTATGTGAAATAGTACATGTGTTTTCTAATTTAAAATATGAAAATGTGGAAGTTTCACCAAGCGCCAACGATGAACAATATAGTTTATTTTACAATATATACATGTATTTTATTAATTTCAAAAATACCAGTATAATAAAGAGATACATTAAAATTTATCCAAATCTATATATATAAAAAGAAATACGGGTTTGTTACAACACTTATAACTTTAGATCTGTTGGACCAAGTCTGTTTAAAAGTAGCCTATATGCCTACTTTTTAACCAACTACATTAAAAGAAGGTATTTTTACGCTTTGATAATTAACGCGGGCGAAGCCGCGGACATAATGCTATTATACAATAAGGATGGTAATGGTGCACTGCTACAATGAAGTTTGGGTATTCAGCTTCCTTCGTAAGGAAATGTAATAGCTGCCCTACCCACCAGGTCGGAACAAGATAGGCGACAGGAATAGTGCATTTACGATGAAAATATATTAAAATACATAATTAAGATGTTCTGAATATAGTTTTCCGAATGACATCATGGTTTATGATCTGAGCCAGATGAGAAAGCCTTGCATCAACATCACATTCAGGGCGGCTGAATCCGTTTAAAATTCTTATTGAGTTAAGAAAATTTAAACAGACTCTAGGCTAGAGGGATGGCGTGGGGCGGGGAAACATCCCCATTTACGCTCCACGTTCATATAATTGAAATTTTATTTAATACTTCCATCTTCTCATTTATAACTCTATGCAAAACGAAGGAATACATTTTTAATTATTCTCAGGTATTTATGGTGGAAACCAGAAATAATAATGCTTTGTAGAAGTAATTATACAAAATGCTAATAGTGTCCGACCAAATATAAAATACGACTTATACAGTTCCGAACTTTATGTATTGCCTCCAGAGATAGAATAATCTATAGATTTACATACAAATAGTTTACGCTCTACGTTCAATGGAAGTATTGAAATTTTATTCAATACTTCCATTTTTTCATTTATTCTATGCGAAACGAGGGAATACATTTTTAATTATCCTTAGGGTTTTTTTATTTATTATAAATATTGGAAGGCAAACAAACAGACGGATTTCCAGATGGTAAGAAATACACGTCGTCTATAGGTATACAGGAAATGGTGCGTTGCCAACCTGAGGCTAGGATGGTAAGCCTCTTGCGTGCGTGTGAGTCTATTGTCACCAACACCGTGACATTGACTAGGTGGTAGAGTCTTGTAACAACTCGCACGGATTGGTATCACTGACCTACCTTTTCTGCCACAATAGCGTCAGTGCTCGCCATTGTTGTGTTCTGGTTTGGAGGGTAGGGTAGCCGTTAAACTTACACATGCAAGAGGCATACTCTCCCAGCCTCAGGTTGGCAACGCACTATTTCCACCTTTGGTCTATAGGCGACGTGTAATTCTAGCCATCAGGAAATCCGTCTGCTTGTTGGACTTTCCAATATCATAAAAAAACATGAATCTGGGTTTCCTCACGATGTTTTCCTTTACCGTGAGGACATTTAGGAAATGTCTTTAAGTTAAAAAAACACTTTAGTAAATGGTGGGGTTCGAACTTGGACCATCGCGATAGAAGTCCGAAACGCTGACGGTTACGGAACAATATAGAAAGATGGTTCTTATTTCTTTAATTGAATGTCTTTTGCTTCATCGATTTCTTGAAAACATTCATAGATGCCAATATGAAAGAAGATAACGTCTTTGTTAGAAGACGTAAAAACAACTTAATTCAAAAACATCGTAACAACATAGATCGTTATAACTTTTTCGGGAAGTGGATAGTCATTTGAAATTCAAGAAACTTTTTTGTTTCGTCTTGTTTTTGTCGTATTGGCTATATATAGGAATAATACGTATTGATTTAATCTTTGGAAAATATATCTTTCTACAAATCTTTTATTATACCTGATAGTAAGTAGGCTTGCGCTAAAAAATTGATATATCAAAATATCGATATTTTTTCAGAAATAAATCGATACACATTTTGATTAATTTCTGCATGCACGCGTAAATGTTAAACATTTGTCATTATTTCAATACGGACACATGTATGACGGATATTTATATTTTTGTATACGTTTTGCTTGTAATTTGAGCTCGTTTAAAATAAAGTTAAAAGGAAACAATTCCCACTTCATTAGAATGGATTGCATGGATTAAAAGATTTCATACATTATGCAGGGCTTTGAGCGGATTCCTAACAGAAAAGATTAAGGTTTGGTGATACAAGCAATTACTTAAACTAATTAATTGGTTGTTTTCCTGGACTCCAGAATCACCATACTTTTTGCTTAATGAAGCGAGCTGTAAAGAATGTTCGTATAAATAGGGTTGATAGTCATATTATATCGTTTGTAAATTATAATCTAATACTATTAAACGAGAGTATCTTCTACATTTTATTAATATATAATATATATATCAATTTAATTATACCAGCGATATCGGAAAAGGCAAAATCGCTGAAATTTTATACCTAGGAGTTTTGGGCGAAAAAATTGATCTAAATTGGACTAGGTCTTATGAAATTGCGAATAACGACACTTATACAATTCTGTCGGAAGCACTTGGTGTAAAATAGAGCCAAGCTCGGTCGCCCAGGTACTATTATTATTTTACCAATATCCAGTATCAAACGTTTCTATTTAGTTTATTTAAACGACCCAATATAAAAATTTAATTAGATTTTGAAGATTTTGCCGGTTTAAAATTATTTATGGTATGTACGAAGACAAGGTAAATAAGAAAAAAGGTACTATTCGTAGTAAAAAAATACACGTAGCCGTTATATTAACCAAATTTGTTAATAGTGCGTCGCCAACATAATGTTTGAATGTAAAACCTAAAATTAGTAAGTTCATCAAGTGCCCAAACCTTCTAAGCCAGAACACGACATTGACGATAGTTGACATTGCGACGACAGGAAAAAAGTACTGATCTTATAGAAGTACCTACTTAAGCAAGTCGTCCTACAATGCTAAATTTTATTCATGGTCGCGGTGTTAGTGATAAATAAATCGATGCTCGTCACTTATTAGATACTCAGTAGGAAGGCAGTTGGCATATAATCTTCAAAAGAAGCTAAGACCAAAGTAGGTAAATAATGTAGATATACTTACTAAAAAAAAATAAGAAAGCCTTTTATTCCATTGTAGACTACAAAAAAGAAAACACATAATTAATATATAATTAGTTGTCTGTAAAAATGTAGATATAAAATATAGAAATACCAACCCTAGCAAAAAGAAAATCGCAATCTCCTAATGAGTCTTTTTCTTTAGCGTCCCACAGTTTTTCTATCGTTTTAAGGGAGGAATCGGAATAATTCGGCCAATTTGCTAATACACTTGAATCTGAATCCTCTTTCTTTACTAATTTTGTCTTACATTCAATTGAGCGTTGAAAACAAGATTGAAAAATAATTTCTTACCTCCCTTTGAATGGATCTTAATCAATGGGAGTTATTTTATAACATAAATTAAGCATGATGAAAGTTTTTTTTTATTACGTCGTTGTAAGATATGTATTTTTAGCTACGCTTTGAACTTTTAACCGCATTACTTAGCAAACTATTTTTTGTGTTTATAATTTTATTGCATACACTTTATGCATCTGCCATTATAATATCTTTTTCTGTTGGTCCAAAGGTTGGCTAGTAGAGGATGCTATACGCATTAAGCTCGTCTTTTGTATAACAGATTTGTATATGATGTACACAAAAGATTAATAAGTAATACCCGTGATAAATAACTAATTTATTATAAATATTAATATCATCTTTATCAAAACATCAACGCAATTATTTTTAAATTAAGACATTTTTTTCGAAGTTTCACTATATGAGAAATTCTCTCAAAAAATAACTTTTTCAGTTATTGCATCATTTTTCATTGATGCTCCAACCTTATTTGTCGTGACGTAAACCAAACTCTATAGCTCTAGATAGATCAAAATATATTTATAGAGCTGAGATCGCAAGACATGTAGAGACCGGTATAGTTGTAAAATTTTTTCATCATCATCATATCTTCATGCCGATCCCTTATGGAGCAGGCAGAGAGTTTTCAGTGACGATTGACAAGTTTTACTCAATTGCCTAGGTTTTTCCACAATTTTTACACCCCTGGATACCTATGACGGGTACCAGTTACTGAGGCTATTATAATACAGCTATATCGTACATAAAAGTCTCCTCATAAATAAACCAACAATATTATTTGTTATTTAAAAGTTTCGCATAAAAAAAACAAAACACTCATTGCGAAATGTTACACAAAATATGTCTTCATTTAGATTTTGTCTCGCTAAATATATTCAAAATAAAGGTTTCGCCCAAGGACATATTCAAACCGCCATGAAATTAACAAAGGTGTGTGTTCTTGTTTTGTCGCTGGACATCGTTTAACGGTTGATGACAGCCCACGGGCAGTGCTTCCAAACAAAGGACTACTGTAAACTGAACCACAGGGTTTGTGACGTGTTGTCCAAGGGTTAACACGATCCTAAGGCTGAAGGTTTGAAATTTATCTTTAATTTGTCTTTACGTACACACTTGAAGGTAGCTATGTTTTAATGGACGTGGTCGAAAGCTTAATTACGTTAAGCTTTTATGCACACTATTCATCATTATTGTGGTTAAGATTTTGCTGAGAAAGATAAAAAAATTTAAATTATAAGTAAAAAAGAATAAAAAGTCACAAAAGGAAGCACACTTTTTGGGTTTTTTATAGAATTTAACAGCGAACAAACACACGGCTCCCCTGATGGTAAGAGACAACCGTGGTCTATAGACAGCATAGATATCATAGGCGCTTCACTATCTGTTATCGAGTTGTTAGACCGTTTATGCAAGGCTACCGGCAACCATACCGTCCAGACCGGATTTATTTCTATTCAATGTCAGTATGACGGCAGGAATAGGTAGGACGGTAGATCCTTATTGAAGCGAGTAATAGCACAGCTGTACTCCACCACCAGTGGTCATGTTGATAGTGACCCAGTTGAGCTATGCTCGCTTGTTACGAGCTGCCTGGTATTAATGCTATATATTTGACACTTATGCAGATATATTAACAGTTTATTTTTATATTTTTTCATTTACATAAGTCATACAGCTTAATGCCCCCTAGTAAAATTTAATACATTTTTTATTATTTCGAGTATAGTTTTTCCCCCATGTTGGTCCGGCTTCCGTTGTAAAATAGGTCAACTGCCTTCCACCCAGGCAGCTCATAAGAGGCGAGCATGTCTATTGTCACCAACACCGTGATATTGACTACGTGGTTGTCTTGCAACGACCACCGCCTTACCTATTCCTGCCACAGTAGCGTCAGTGCTCGCCATTGTCTTGTCCTGGTTTGGAGGGTAGGGTAGCCGGTAAATTTACTTACGCAAGAGGCTTAACATCTCAGTCTCCGGTTGACAACGCACCATTTCCGCCTTTGGTGTCTATAGGCGACGTGTATTTCTTACCATCTGGAAATTCGTCTGCTTGATTGCCTTCCAATAACATAAAAAAGTATGATTATATTTAAACCATAGTTCCTTATTGATATCTTAATTATGTTAAATCAAAACCGTTAAAGTTATGGCTAAATTTGTTTACTGACAGTAAATTCAAAATTGATTAATCGAGGGGTAGCGAGCGTATGCACGCGTAATCTGCGAAACTTTGACTAGATTTCCGATAGAGGCTAGAGGCTATGTTACATAGATCAATCCAGACCAGACAAAAAAATCCAGACCAAGATGTATGTATTTTCATACGTACGTATAGAGACATCCATGTCTGGATTTACTGTGTTTTAATTTACTCTGTTAAATTAGAACATAGCAGACTATATTATATTACTTATTCTTAGATGTAAGATCAATTTCTGTAACCTGTCCAAAGATATTATTTATTTATAGCTTCGTAGGTGTAAAGGCGCTGGTTAGTAATATTATAGTCGTATTATTTCAGAAATATGCCCTTAACATAAATTTTTATAGCAAAATGGATACACACTGAAATTGATAGTTATGTTATAGACCGAGATCCGTAAACAGCCTGACCATAATCATTTATACAAAATAAAAAGTTCGTATTATTTTTTAGTTTTTAACTGGTTCCCAAGGAACGAAAAGGTTTTCAATTTTACTGTATGTTACTTGAAATAAAAAAAGAAACAAAAATAAGATTATTTCCTTATGAACTCGAATAATACTAAATAGGACAAAAAACCTTAAAACACACACAAACAGAAAATTCATTAAAGAATATAAATTCAGAAGAAAAATAAAAAAAACTGTTAACAATCAATGTAGAAACATGAAACCATCAATAAATGGATATCGGTGTTTATTGAGATGCGAACTTTTTATTGAAAAAACAATATTGATGACTGAATTTAATTTTTGTGGAGGTCCAATCGATCTTATACTTATTTAATAATTAGCTGTGCCCACGACTTTATGCGCATTTTTATTTAACTATTTTATTTCACCCAGTACTAAAATAAAATTCTACAATAAAAGTAGCCTAAGCCTTTTCTTGTTAAATAAGCTGTCTGTCAGTGAAAGTCTCGCTAAAATAGTTAAAGCCGTTTCTAAGATTAAGTAGAAACAGACAGACAAACAAAAATTAAAAAAAAAGCTGTTTTGGTATATGTACCTCTTAAACGTACAAATGCATTTAGAAAAAGCGGTTATTTTAATATTACATACAGCTCCAATTTTATTTATTTGTATAGGTAATTAAAATTAAGTTATATAATATTTTTTCAACCGTTGATTGATTAATAATTTATTATACATAATAAATACGCACTGTAAGTAATTGTTCATCTCAAAGAAGTCGGCATCCAAATTATTAAAATTATATGAAATACGAAGGTCTGGCAACAGGACGAAATTATAGGATCTCATTCCACTGAGTCATACGTGGAGACGGTTTTATCGCACCCATAGCAGACATGATTTTTTATTGACGGATGTTTTCTGTATTTATGTATCTTGTCGGTAGTTATTTAAATATTTCAGTACGTTTAAAGATATCGTAAACTTAAGTAATTTAAAATTAAAAACGCGAGTTCATAATTGAAAAGGAGTTTTTTTTTCTGTTAAATACAAAGATTATTTTTCAACATTCACAGTCATCAAAATTTATAATCATTTATACAAATAAATAAAATCAGAGTGTCTGGAGGTATGTAATATAATAATAACCGCTTTTTTCAAATGCATAGTATGTTTACAAAGTACCTACATATACCAAAATATTTTTTTTATATTTTTTGTGCGTCTGTCGCCTCTGTGGTGTAACTGTTATGATCGTTAGCCGCGTAAGTCCAGGGTTCAGTTCCCAGGTCAAGCAACTTTTCTTAAAATGTTTTTCAGATTATTCGGAGTAAGGATTACATATCCTGGGATCGGAATGTGCCCGAAGTGGCGATAGGCTTGCCATTGTACTACATACACAGAAAGATTCACAAAAATTTAAAAAAGTAAAAAGCGGTAATTTTAATATTACATACCGTCACTCCAATTCTATTTATATGTATAGATTATATTCTGGTAAACAAACTAGATTATTGTAATTATTATATATTCGATCCTGTATTACGGGAAAACTTTTGTATCTATTTCGATTGGGTTTATTTGGGTTTATTATATGGTCAAAATCGGTGAAACTGAATCAGAGTTATCTGAGATAAAAAAACACATATTAATAATTACCGCTTCATTGTTGGAACGGAGAGACTCGGGTTCTATTCCCGACAAGGGCATTTGTGTGATGACTATAAATGTCTCTATTTTTGAGTATGTGTATTTATTAAATTCATTCTGATATATATATAAGTATTTCTATATATTAGTATCGTTGTCTAACACCCATAACACAAACATATCATTTGTTCAATTTGGGGTTAGATCAATTTGCGTGATTGTCCTAAGATATTTTATTTATTAACGTAGAGACCAAACAGTGAACGTAGATTCGTTCATTACAAAATAGCATGTGACTTCATCGTCATAAATATTAAAATATACGGCACTTAAAGACTCAACGCGTCCTAATTTCGCAGTTGAATTTATTACCGTATTAATTGTAGCTTAAAATGGGCCCTACACGAAATATTTTCGAACAAATTGTGTACGTAAAATTATGTAAAATGTACGAATATAGGTCAACCCGTTTACCCATTAATTAAAGTGTCATAATAACTATTAAATTACATGAGCGGATGCGACACGTCGAGTTGGTACGTCGTCGTAAATACGTCAGTGGTACGCCACAGCTAACAAACTTATGCACGATATGGCTATGCCATTATACTCATGAACATATGACGTATTGTATATAGTCGATCTTGTCAAAATTTAATACTAATAATATATTGAAATAATCATTTATTGCAAGAAATAAGGTCATTTCATGAGGTTTACATTAAAAAAAACTATCCTATTTCGCCATTTTATGACGTACAATAATTGCACAATATGTCAAAATTAAAAAAAAAATCATTTATAACAATTTGACACGAACAAGACATATTTTATTATAGTCATTTTATATAGATATTCTTAAAAAATAATATATAATGTCAACAATAATTTCAATAATGTCACAAAGTAATAATGGCATTTTAATCAAATTGATAATAATGAAAAAAATCATATATGTAAATTAATTTCACCGATGTAGATTTATATGGGCAACAATTAAACAAATAATAAACAACAACTTCATTAAACACATTTAAAGTTTTGTATCTCTTTTATTTGCGTCGAAAGAAGAAAGAAGAAAAAATCGTAGACTGCTATAACTTTTTTTTATGGAATAAAGAAACGAACAGGCAGACGGCTCTCCTGATGGTAAGAGACAACCGTGATCTATAGACAAGACAGTGTCATTATGGCGACAGGAATAGGTAAGGCGGTGGATCCCTACCCGGGTGAGTTGCTGCAAAGCACTCTACCACCAGTGGTCTTGTTGTCAATGACATTGATAAGCTATGCTCGCCTCCTGGCTGCCTGGTAGAAAGGCAGATGGTCTATTCTACACAGGGATCCGGACCAACACGGGGAAAATATTATCAATATATTAAATAATAATTACTTGGATATATTGATAATCACATGCATCTTAAACGCGGAAAACACATTGTATGAGACGTGTATCTTTACAAATATCAGAATACCATTTGAATATATTCAATGTACAATGCTCTTTTACTATAATATTATAGGAAATGTACTTAGAGAGCACGTATTATTTCTACATCTTGAATAAGGTAATAACAACAATGTCAAAGGTTTGTGGAGACATTAGTAATAAATTCGACACTTCATCGTACGAAGTGTATCTAGATTACCAATAATGGCACAATGGGACCATATTGAATGTGAAGCACGTTGGCACCTGCTTTACCAGTAATACGGTACAGATTTTGTACACTCGAATGCATAATATTCCTATAATATTCCGGACTTCGGGTACGGAACTTAAATAAAAATTAATGTCTAGATGTGTTACTAACCAGGCGGTACGAAATCCGCCAGGTTATTTTCTAAAACCTATAACAAATACATATACCATATTTGCTTACTTTGAAGTAAGATATGTATAGATAATTAGGGCAGAGCTACTTTTAATGTAACTTGGGCATTAAAAAAACATATCAGGAAACTGCTGAAAAAATTGATGATTGGTGATAGACTGGATGGTAATCGTCAATGAGCCTACCTTATTGAGTAATGGAACACAATATTTAGCTGTGTAATATTTAAATTGCATTAAAAATTGATCGACCTCAAAGCTGGCAGGTTTCATAGAAGCTTCAAAAAGTGATTAACAAAACTTGATATAGTCTACCAGCAATGGACTCAAGGTAAACGATTACTCTAAACTCACCAAAACTAAATTGTTGGATCTTAAACATCGTAGGAGGTTCTAGTCCTTTAGTCTTCTATGGAATGCCTTTCAGAGAGCTTTCTCGGGAACTCCATGATTTAATTTCGTCCCAGATCCGAGACTTCCCGCAATGTATCGCTCGTATTTGATTGATATCCCGTACATACGAATAATATAATCTTCTTTTGACGTTTGAATTGTCCCTACCACAACTCAAAGAATATGTTTCCCAGAAATTTGACGTCCATCAAAGAAAACATTTTTGAATGTTAGTGTACCTATTTCATAATTTGAGGATCATTATGTTAAGCTATCAATTCACAGTTGGTAGAGTGCTGTGAACCAACTCGCCTGGGTAGTCAATCGCCGCCTTTTCTATTTCTGCCGCCATAATAACATTGTCGTGTTCCGGCCCTGAGGGTAGGGTAGCTGGTAGAGTTGCACATACGGTTTAATAGCCCGACCATAGAATAGTGATACATCAGCGACATCTATGGTGTCTATAGGTCACAGCTGTTTTCTTTACCATCAGGAGACCCGGGTGCTTGTTACCTGTCTTATCCCATAAAACAAAAATTTGTTGGTATGTATTTAAAAGCACCATAGCACAAGATTTCGTTGATTTTTGTTCTATGCTTAGTCTGGCCATAACTGCTGTTATAGTTAAAAATAAAAAAATATTACATTTGAATTTGGAATCTGTCATTTTTATACGATTGTTCATTGTGTTTTATCATTTTGGCGCCTATACATTTTACATTATTTTGCGGTATTAAAATTGAGTGGGGTGATATAGAGCACCGGATCGCTGTGATTGTATTATACAAGTAGGTATCGAGTCAAATGCAATTTTTAAACCTCTCCATACACTTGGTATTCAAATGTTTGTGCACCGGGCTATTAATAGGTACAATGACACTTCCTCAGTAGTTAACCCCCTTTACAACACCATGTTGAATAACAAAGTATAGTCCTTCCAGCAAGACTCGACGCCGGGTCATAAAGCTCGGTCCACGCAGTTTTGGTTGGAAGCAAACATTTCGTACTTCATCAAAGCTGAAGACTGGCCGTCATCTAGTCCCGATCTTAATCCGCTGGATTATGATTTATGGGTCAGTTTTAGAGAGTGCAGCTTGCTCTAAACGCCATGATAATTTGGAGTCCCTAAAACAATCCATACGATTGGCAGTGAAGAATTTCTTCATGAAAAGAGTGCGTGTTTCTATTCATAACTGGCCTCAACGTTTTAAGGACTATATTGCAGCCAATGGAGACATCTTCCAATAAGTTTTTTATACATTAATAATTTTATATTTATAAATTGAACTAACACACAGTAAAAGTAATAAATGTTATTTGCATTTAAATAACATGTTTTTTCTTTGTTAAAATATTAGGAAGACTAGGTATTACCGTATGTTTATTCGCCTTAAAGAACTATAAAGCTACGTGAATTGCTAATGAATGACTAATCTTATTTTTAACCACTTTCAAACCTTTTAGTCTTCGTGATTTGAAAGATTTCTATGACGTAGATTTATAAAAAAACGTTTAAAACAATTATCCAGCAGCTAAAAATATAAAAATGTTCATTAAACATAAAATGAATTCACTTACCAGAGCAAATGTAGTGGCATTAATTCACAAACATGTAGTGAAATTAAACCCGTCACAGTCGGCCAGTTTATATTATGTCTCTCTTAATTTGACGAGGAAAATTAAGCTCTCGTTTTATATTGTCTATTTTTTTTATTTGCCACTGGTTTTCCGTAAAACGTTTAAACATGATTTTCTTGTGAACTTTATTTTGAATAGTCAGCCCTTACACCAATATCCCTTATCAAAAACAGTTTTTAGGGTTCCGTACCTAAAGGGTGTAAAGGGAACCCTATTACTGAGATTCCCCTGTCTGTCTTTCTGTTTGCATGTTTATCAATAGATTGTATCTCCGGGACCATAATAGCTTGGTAGTTAAAATTTTCTCACAATATGATGTATTTCTCTTGCCTCTATAACAATTAAAAAGTAAAAACAGAATTCGATCATGAAACCAACAAGTTTTTTTGCCATTTCTATAAATAATGGTACGGAACCCTTTGTGCGCGAGTCCGACTCGCATTTGGCCGAATTTTATTTCAAACTTTCCTTTCCTTTTTTATTAATCCAGGTATAAAATTTCCCACAAAAATATTCAGGAGACTATGTATTGACCTTTATTGTAGAAATTTTTGTTATACATAATATAAAAGGCAAAAATAATTTACTGATGTAAACCCCTTAGAGTTTAAAGTTTAAAATGTACAAGTACTCCTCCTTTCCTAATTTTCGTAATTCCATACTTATGTAGGAGTTCCTAATTCCAAACTTATGCCAATATTAGGAAGGATTATTCATAATTCAACCTCTAACGAAGTGAAATAAAAATTAAATGTTAAAGTTTTTATGAATTAAATAACTACTAGAACTAACCATACCACGGAAAATGCTCTGAAGAGTTGTTTGATACCTGCCACTGAATTTCACGTTAAGATATCGGGTCAGAGCGCTCTATTTGAGGATCGCACAGTTGAGGAGCAGTGGTCCTCCTCAACTGTGCGATTCCTAAGCCATTTTCCTCGTACTACACCTATGTGGAACGAATTACCAGTGGCAGTATTTCCAAACGAATACGACTTAAAGAACCTTCAAGAAAAGAACATATTCATTCCTAAAAGGTCGGCAACGCAGCTGCGATAATCATGGCCTTGCGGATGTTCGTAGGCGGCGGCGATTACTTACCATCAGGTGATCCACAGGTTTGCCTCCTCTTTTATAAAAAAAATATTCAAAAAGCCGACTTAGCAATGGACAATAGCTAGTAACATCTATGCCAAAGTTTGGATGTGTGTATGCTTTCGCTTAAAAAAAAGTACCTTCACGTCTATTATCCTCGATGCGGTAGACAGAGGTGTGTAAGTAAGTAGTCGTAAGTCCAGTAGATATACTAGAACACCCACGATCAGCCAAGGTACTAGGGCCCTGATGTGATTGGTGGTAACTCTATCGCCACGTCGGGCATATTCTCTTACTCAGAAAAATTTGAAAAACATTTAAGAAAAGTTGCCCGACCTGGGATTTGAACCTAGGACTCCACGCGGCTAACGGTCTTAGCAGGCGACACCTGTACCTTACTCCATAGAGGTGATTTAGTTTTTATTAATTTGTCTTAGAAATCCAGCAAAAACTCTACCATCATACAAGTCTACCATCTAGTAAAATTTGTCAATTCCTAGATTTTAGTAGCTAAAAGGAAACCATGACTAAAATTATGTGGCGGGTTGTACCTGCCACGTCGCCGCTGCCCTCCAGTCCGCCCAGACTGTTCGCTCTTTATATTGTCATTGACTTATTCGCTTTCAATATTCACTGCACTTTGTCGGCGTTTCTACAATCGTTATAAAACTTCTTATATTTAAATTAAACAATTCTATCTTCCCCTTAAACGTTAACTTCAAATCTGAATTTGATTTTTTAACTTATAATAAAGTGATGTCTGTGACAATTACGTTAACTTCAAATGTGAATGTTGATTTTTTAACTTATAATAAAGTGATGTCTGTGACAATTACGTTAACTTCAAATATAAATGTTGATTCCTAATTTATATTAAAGTGACGTCTCCGACAATTACGTTAACTTCAAATCTAAATCTTGATTTTTCTTATTTATGTTAAAGTGACGTCTGTGACAATTACGTTGGCTTAAAATCTAAATTTTGATTTTTTAACTTATATTAAAGTAACCTCGGCGACAATTACGTTAATTTCAAATCCGAATATTGTATTTTAAACTTATATTAAAGTGACGTCGGTGACAATATTAAATTTATTATAGTAAGTTTAAGCACATGGAAACATTTATTAAGAAATTGGACTCAAATTAGAAAATTTCGACACGTATTATATGTCTATAATAAAATCTCTATTGTTATACATACGAGAATAACTAATAAAAGAACTAATAAAATGACAAAAAAAACAATTACGACTTACCTTTAACAGCCCTAAGAACCCAATTATTTATTTGTTGCCATATATAAAATGGTCCATGTGGTTGAGCGTAATTGGTGTCTGACATTGACGCACAAGGTTCCAGGTTCGAGTTCCGGGCAGGGCAACAGCCGCCATAATAATTTTGTCATGTTCCGGTCTAAAGCGTAACGTAACCGGTTGACTTGCACATAGTCTAACAACCCAACCACAGACAGTGATTCATCTACAACATCTATGGTGTCTATAGGCCACGGATGTCTCTTAACATCAGTAGACTAGCGAGCTTGATCGCTTTTTATCCCACTAAGTACACTCCCTTTTTTAGGGTTTCGTAGGTACTCAAAGAGTAAAAACGGAATGCTTACTAAGACACAGCTGTCCGTCTCCCTGTGTCACCACGCTGTATCTTATGAATCATGATACATACAGTTGAAATTCTCTCACAGATGATGCATTTCTGTTGCCGCCATAACAACAAATATTAATAACAGAATAAAATAGATATATAAAGGATGCTCTCATAAAACAAACGTGATTTTTTTGCTGACTTTATATTTGACATGACTTTTTAAAACAAATGAATGACTATTTTGAACATTTTGCAAATTAATTAGACTTGACTAATGGCAGCTGCTTACGCACATGTCAAATATCAAAAATGTTATAAGTAACTAAAACGATTGAGTTGTAAAGTAAAACATAAATATCACATCAGAAATATTAATAACAAATACAAAATGGTGTTCCTGCATATCGTGCAATTTTATGAAACAATTTTATTTTATGAGTTTACTTTGTAATAAATACAACTTCCTTTCCCAAGGCCTTATATTTCAAGCCCTATTAATTTCTCTATATTTTTACCTTCATAGCGCCCACAGGCAAATACTTATTCATGGAATAAAATTTAAATTAATAATATAAAGCGATTCCTCGCTTCGAACTTTGTTGCTTGGTAGATTGAACATGAGCAGTCTGTAAAGCGCGCAATGTTGATAAACTTATATTATAAGCTAGTGAACAAATAAAACGACAATTACGGATACAATTAAAGAACAAAAATTATTTAAAAGCCTTGTAATTAAACAAAATACAAGACAATGTTTATAGACCATGTCATTGTGACTATGTGACTAGTTTCACTATCTTGTGGCAAAGATCATAATATGCTACGAATCTAAGTCTACCGGACCCAATCACCAAGTAAGGATTACGACAATCACAAGCACTGGTAGAAATAGGTGAGACTGCCTGCGAGCTCTTGTACAGCTTTCTATGATCTAGTAAAACATTTCCAAAGTTAATTATATTATTATTACCATTCCATTTGATATATTAGTAACTCATCCAGGTAGATATCCGCCGCTTTACCTATTCCTACCACCATAATAACAATGTCGTGTTCCACTCTAAAGGGTAAGGTAGAAGGTAGACGGCTTCGCACCGGAATATTATGAATGTTATATATAAAATTTCCTCTTCAATTACTTTATTTATAAAAAAAACGTATCGAAATATGTTGAGTAGTTTCAAAGATCTAAACATGTAAAAAGACAGGCAACGGGAAGCGACTATTTATTCTATGTAGTGATAGTATATTTTCAATTCTGTTTCGTAAAAAGCGTTTAATAAAATAAGTGTAATCTAGTCTGCATTGATCGAAGCCTGCCACCGTTCAACTGGTTTATATATTGCATGGAGCGCGTCAAAGCACATAATCTATACTTCGACGTTGGCAAATGGTTGGGCATCCGGACTTAAAAGAGACCGTGTCAGTTATCTCCCTTGACTATTATAAGCTACTTGTTTGTTATCAGAAGACAAATTTGTTACGGGATTACTTCTGGTAGAAGGCTATGGGAACAGGCTTTTTGATGCATCTTATTAATTGTTTTGTGATAAAGTAATCAGCTAGAGCAAGCACTTAGTATCCATTACTTAAAATTATCTACCGTGAATGATGGTTAAACTATTTAGATACTCAAGTATTTCTCATAATAATTAAGTGCTTCGTTGGTTCAAGCTCACATTGGTTTATAAGCTAGCTGATGCACGTGGCTTTATTCGTATTTTAAAGCTTTTCGTACGAGAATTACTCGAACTTTCAGCACAAATAGGAAGTAAGGTCCATCTGCGAGTTATAAAGTCTCCGTGTTTTCAACGTAAAATTGCAAATAAAAAATGTTAAAAAATGTTAAACGTCTCTGTGGTGTAGCGGTACAGCTGTCGCCTGTTAAGACCATTAGCCCGGGTTCAATTTTCAGGTCAAGCAACTTTTTCTAAATGTTTTTCAAATTATTCTGAGTAAGCATTACATTTCCTGAGATTGGAATGTGCCCGAAGTGGCGATAGGCTTGCTATCTATCTCATTAGGGACCCTAGTACCTTGGCTAATCGTGGGTGTTCTAGTATATCTACTGGACCTAAGAGTCGTGGATATACCTACAAACACACATCGGCCTTCGTCTTCGGGAATAATAGGCGTGAAGGTACTTTTTTTAAACAGTTTTATTACAATAAAAATGATATGTGTATGAACTAAAATCTAAATAATAATACGGTAAGTCCTAGCTATCAGATTACATCAATATTCTCATCAATCTGGATTATTAATGAGACAAATAATATTATTACAATTCGAGTAAATCCGTTTGCTTGGTACCGTTACAGACAGACAGACGGGAAACGGAGTCTTAATAATGAAGTCCAGTTTTTTACATTTCGATACGGAACCAAAAAAACTTTGTAAAAATAATGCGGCTAATAGATCGCTAACATTTATGTAAATGCAAACACATTAATTATCCTACAATTAACTAAGCTGACCATTAAACTTAGCAGAGTTCAGCATCCCGGTATTCCAGCCTTTACCCTCAAGATTAAGCTACTCGCGTTCCTCTGGGGATGTTCGCTGCATATTTCATTAGTTATTTAATAGCCAATCTAAAGGGATTGCTAAAACATAGTTTAAAATATAATATATTTTTTAATAAACATTGTATATAATTTAGTCAGTCAATTTTGTTTTTTGTCAAATAACTAAACTCACATTTTGTTTGACGTTTGGTTGAATTTGATTTAAAAATACAGTTTTTGAGATATTTTTAAAGTTTCATGCCCAAAGGACGACCCTGTTACAAAGACTCCGCTGTCTGTCTGTCTGTCTTTCACCAGGCTGCATCTAGTGAACCGTGACAGCTAGACAGTTGAAATTTTCACAGATGATGTATTTATGTTGCTACTACAACAACAAATACTATAACAACAAATCAAACAAAATTAATATTTGAAGGGGTCTCGGTTTATGAGAAACAGCCTGGTGACAACAGACAAACAGCGAAGTCTTAGTAATAGGGTTTCGATTTTTACCCTTTGAGTACAGATCCCTAAAAAATTCTTACATGTTTTTAAATTTATTAAAAGTTGTAACTCTTAAGAAGTTCTATAGGAACAACATAATGTGGCATTACCATGTTTTAATCTATTTAAAACCGTAATATACCAAAATACGCGATTCAAATAGCAACATACTTAATAATTATTAAGCTCTCAGCGATATTGCTTTGTGAAAGGCCGCTGGTTACAACGTGCTTTCATAACGCAGATTGAAAACGATACAAAGCCACCGCAAGAACGCTTTGTGGTCCATATTTTATTTTGTCCTCTGTACACCAAAACTCGGAACTCTGTTACTTGTTGATCAAACAACCTACGTGAATTCATTTCTATATAAAGGAGTTTAATTTAATTGAAAAAATATTCCTACTGTTTTCTTTTCAAATAAATAATATTATTTTACTGTTACACATTTTAGCGTTCGGGAAACTACGCAGTATCTTGTCGTCCAATATACCTCAGTGCCTGAAGTCGAAAGTGTTCCAAAAATGTGTGTTGCCAGTGATGACATATGGCGCTGAGACGTGGTCCTTTACTCAAGACCTTATCCACGAGCGAGCTATGGAGAAGAATGCTCGCTATTTCTCTACGAGATAGGATTCGTAATAATGAAATTCGTAGACGAACGAAGGTTACCGACATAGTTCTCAAAATTAGCAAGTGAAGTAGCAATGGGCAGGCCACGTAGCTCGAAGGACCAACAACCGTTGGGGAAGAAAAGTCCTCGATTGGCAACCACGAATCGGCAAAAGGAGTATAGGCCGCCCTCGAACCAAGTGGACTGATAACCTGAAGAAGGTGGCGGGAAACCGCTGGATTCAGAAGGCACAGGACCAGGTGGAGTGGCGTCGATTAGGAGAAGAAGATAAGAAAGAAAGAAAAAAAAAAGATAAAAAGATAAGAAACAAGAGCTGATAGATAGATAGATTATTATTATCATGTAATGGTCTATACAAGAAGGCTTGCATCTTAGCCTCAAGTGTCTTGGAAAAATATCAGGAAATATTTACGCGTTTTGGTTACAAACGTACAGACAAAAAGACATACGTTTGTGGGCAAAAAGGCTCACGAATGATATAATTTATATATGCTAGGTCAATTATATCATTATTATATATGCTAGGTATATAATTTTATATCATTATTATTCAGTTGTACCAGGTAAAAATCAGTTTAAATTGTTTCTTAAATTAAAATAACGTCTTATTTTAGTAAAATGTTCTGTCTGCCGTATTTAAGGTACTTCCCTTCCATGTGGCATAGCCGTGGGACGCCCGGTATATCTACATTATGATTCCATAATCATAAGATATGAAAAGCAAAAGGTGCCGATTCTGTTGACCATGGCGACATTGTATTTATCACTACTCAGCAGATTGAAAAAAAAACTATAATTGTTTTATATTTGTTTCCACTGTAATTATTACTATGTCCAAACTAAATTTTTATCAATATTTTTGCATGTAAGTTGAGTGAACGCAGATTTTAATTAACAGTTATAATTCAGAATCTTGTCTTTGCATATTAATTAAATCTTACTAATGTTATAACGCGAAAGATTGAGTTTGGGTATATGTGTTTGCAACTGTATCACAAAAAACATATTTTTACATAATCTTGCAGTAATATAGCTTACATAATACATGAGCTACTTTTTAAACAGCTACAATAAAATACAAATTATAAAATAAATACAAAAATATTGTATTAAAAATGTAACTGAAATAACATTATATAAATATGACTCTAAATAATAAAAAGAATGATCGCATCAAAATTCTCATTTTCTTTATTTTTCTGACTTAAAGTCCAGACAAATTTCATCTCCCTCCAATGTACAAAGTAATTGAAGAAATAATGAAAAAACAAAATATTTATTTAAGCAAACAACTTTCTCATCAAAACATTCTAAGAACAATGTATTAAAAATGTAACAAACATTTAATAATATTTTAGCCTGTGTTAAAAGTTTTAAGACGTGTTTTCTCGTTATGAGTTCGCAAGGGTCGTTGGAGGGGACATCAAAGTGAATTAGCGAAATGTTGTGTCTAGGGGCGTCCGTTTGTAAGCCGCTTTGAAGTTGGGCCTGTACGCTTACTATGAGCGTTATAAGCATAAACGCTTTGAAATAGTTTTTTTTTATTACTTTGGAAAGCAAACAAGCAGAGGAAATACCTGATGTTAAAGAATAAGTGTTGCCATATACGTCAAAGCTGATAAGAAAGGATATTAACATCAATCGGCCCGATATTTGAACATGTGTTTTGAGGCGTTCTAAGGCGCCCGATTTCCCGACAGAACTATTCTAACTTCGTAAATGGTGGCGAAATTTAGCTTCGTATTCTAATGATATTGTAGGAGGATTTTATTTTATGAAAACACGATTAATGGCCGTTTTCAGGCAGGTTTCAAAAGCTTGTCGCTTCGCTGACTACGATTTTATATGTTTTGACAACTAATATCTAATAATATAATAACAGCTTATGACAACAGTTATTGAAAAATAGCATAACAATATAATTCGTTTTTGGCATATAGCCGTTATTGCCACCTCTATATATAATAGATAGATATTGAGATAAATCTCTTACATACGAAATGTACCCAGTTTTCTATTCGGATAATGACAATAGGTACACCTAATATTTTTAAGACAGGTATTGGTGGCACTATGGTTCTGTATAGAATGGACGTCTGCCTCCGTGCCAGGCAGCTCGTAAGAGGCGAGCATATGTTACCTGGGTC
>DVZL01000453.1:0-23141 GCA_018236625.1 Lasaia peninsularis
AAAAGTCACTCACTCACCACGAAATTTCAGAAACTACAAGTGCTGTACAACCCCTAGGTTTAAAATTTTGCACGCGGGTTCTTTGTAGGACGTATGTGTTCACTAAGACGGGATTTTATGACATTTAACCTCAAGTTTCTTTGGGGTTGATAGTTTGTAAGAAACTTCGTTAATAGAAGTGCTTAAAGTTTCAAATTTTCTCTTTAGGTCGCTAAGATGAAAGTCACGGAGTCACGAAGGACTGTGCACTGGTGCTGATAGTACACGGATAGTAGTAGTATATAGCGCTGGCCTAGCGGTACGCGCTTCGGACTTACATTCGGGTAGTCCAAGTTCAAACCCCATCATGTACCAATGAGTTTTCTAACTTATGTACATTTTGTGATGTTCTTATGGGAAATAAAACAAAGTGAAGGAACCCGGATTAGGAATATGACCTAATCTACGTTTGGGCCTAGTGGTGCAGCAACTCACCGGGTTAGTGATCCACCGCCTTACTTTTTCTCGCGGCCATAATGACATTGTCGTGTTTCAGTCCAGAGGGCAGGGTAGCCGGTAGAATTGCAATTAAGGCGGGTTGTTACCCGATCACATGATAGACGCGCCTACATCTGTGATGTCTCTTACTATCAAAAGGGTAGTGTCACGTGTGCTTGTTCGCTGTATTATCTTCTAAAATAAGCCGGGAATGTTGCCATGTCCATCACACAAAAGCCTCCTCCCACCGGGAATCGAACCCGAGTGTTGTGGTTGGTTGGTGGCATACCCCGACTAACGTAGCAGCCGATTATATCCAAATGAATATTTTGAATGTACAATGAATTTGTGATTTCAAAAGTTCATGCAAAGGTATGCCCTAAAGACATAACTCTTGCTTGCAGGGTAAAAACTACGAAGCCAGTCTATTGGACAAAGTTTCTAGGTCACCAAATCGATTGAACTTCTAGGGTTATTAAAATGGGTTTAACTAGCTAGCCCCGTCGTTTCACTCACCTATTTCAAATTGAGCTTAACCCTTGACAATGAGTTATAAGTCTGTCTATCTGTGGTATCGTAGGGCCTAAACGAATGGACCGATTTTAATGTTTTTTGTTTGAAGGCTAATATTATGATCAGCGGAACCTATAGAAATGATTACAAGATAAATCGGTATAGGGAGTTTTTTTTAATTTGAATGTTTGTTTATTTTAAATGATCTTCCTCTTTGTCTCTTACTCTGTATAAATTGACATTTTGTATAATTTTAGTAATGAACGAATATACTATATTGTGCATTAAAAATAAAATTAGAATCTGTCTTAAAATATCAAAGTAATCAACTTAAAGTACACAAAGGCGATTACAACTAATGGTTTTGCTTCTGGGGGTTAGAAAATTGATCTAGATAGGTTTATGGGTTAAAATATTGTAATTAATAAATGAATTACGGGTCAGCTGGTAGAAATCTCTCTTGTAGGAGATAAGCTCACTCTTTGTATTGTAATATATTTAAGTGAATGTTTTGTTTTGTTGTTCAGTGTACAATAAAGAAATAAATAAATAAATAAATAGAATGAAATTCTGAAAATCACGACATCTGTACAACTCTGTCGGTAGCGCGGACTGTAAAATAGGACCAACTCCGTATTCGAAGAGTTACCGTCAGGCAATTTGTTCAAGTAGGCGAAAGTTGACAAAAAAGAACTACCGAGCCAAGCTCAGTCGCCCAGGTACTGTTTTTAACGATATAAAAATGTGAAATTCTTTCTTTTTTTAGAGTTTCGCACCTAAAGCGTAAAAACGGAACCCTATAACTAAGACTCCGCTGTCCGTCTGTCTGTCTGTATGTCTGTCTGTCACCAGGCTATATCTCATGAACCGTGACGCTAGACAGATGAAATTTTCACAGATGATATATTTCTGTAGCCGCTATAATAACAACAGAATAGAATAAATATATATGAAGGGTGTTCCCATACAAGAAACTTAATTTTTTTTTTGCCGTTTTTATAGATAATGGAACGAAACCTTTCGTGTTCGAGTCAGACTCGCACTTGACGGATTTATCTTATTAAAACTGTTTTAATACTATTTTTACTTTCATCTTCCAATCAAACCAATATGTTATTTTGGTTGAGCTGGCAGAACTCTCAGTAGGTATGTAGAGATAAGCTCATCTGTTGTTCATTTTTGTAGTTTATATATTTTTTATTTAGTAAGTTTTGTATACAATTAAGCACCAATATTAAAAAAAACAAATACCTAATTTATGAAGTGAAATCTCATGTTGAAAAAAAAAACTTATCTAGGACAAAGTTTTACATAACGTACTATTTTAAAAAATAAATATCACGCCCATATCCAAGAATGGGCGGGCAGAGGTAGGTACATATGCAACCACGGTTAGCCGACGATATTATGTGACAGGTGGCAGATACTGTTTTACGACCTAATACAAATGCATTTATTATAATGGATTGGATTACGAGGGACAATATGGACTTTGTATCTGTGAACATTATCTTGTACAGTCAGTTACATTTCCGGCAATGTATAAGTTATTTGATATTAATGTTCAATATTAAACGCAATGTAATATAAACATAGATTAAAGCCAAATAATATAATTTATTAATAAGATAATAGTACCGGATATCCCAGTCGTCACAAATTTATAATTTACTTATATAGTCACGGTGCTAGTGACAAAATTAAAGCTCAGTTGCAACGTGCATCTACAAGTTTCCTGAATGTTTAGTTTATTATTTTTTAATATTTTCTATTAAACACGTGTATTGTTCCACATCAAATCATTTAAAATGATTAAAAGTTAAATATACAATTTTAACAATAAAGTTTTACCAAGTGTATACAAATATTTAGAAGATTTCATTGTTTTTGAAAACTTAAAAATGATTTTTCTTTATTAAAAATCTAAGCAGTGTTTCATCTATTTTGCTCAAGCTTGCTATTAAAAGAAAATTAACCTGCGGCGGTATTTCCAAACGGATACGACTTAGAAACCTTTAAGAAAAGATGATAATAATTCCTAAAAGGTCGGCAAAGCAGCTGCTCCTGGTGCTGCGAGTGTTCGTGGACGGCGGTGATCACTTACCATCAATTGACTTACTTGTCTGTTACCTCCTCATCTATAAAAGAAAATTTAATTATTTAACGCAACTTTGACATAGCAGAAATTTTAAGCGATTTATTATTCTTAGTATAAATGTTAATCATCAAAATCCGTTGAGTAGCTTTAAACAAACAAAAGGATAGACGGTTCCTATCTTTCAAAATATGTTTGATATTCATCCTGTCGTACAGAATTCAATAAAAATTTGAAAGTAAGGTATTTTTTCATCATTTTGCTTTCGAATGTATTTTTTTTAATTTATCTATTTTTTAAAGAAATTGTCGGCTTAAAAATGAGAAAGGGTAATATGCTTCAATGATTCAGCAATGTAAAAAAAATGAAAGATAGTACGTATCTAAAATAAGTTTAGTTAGCGTGCATAAGAATTACCACTAATGTAAACGACAGCCGAATGATGATGGCTGTAGGTACTTGGGAAGTCCTCGGTTGACATTCCACGACCAAATTGCTCATGGATGGTGGGTGGTACAAGCTTCCGAAACTTGTTGTATGAAGAGAGTAATATATATGGAGAAAGCTAAACAAGTATTTGGAAACATGACACTTTGCACTCTATTCTCTCTGCCTCTGCATGGGACTTAGCGTGAAGCTATGTATCATGATTTCATTTTCATTGTGGTACAAGACAGATTACTGGAGTAACAGATAAACATTTCATGTTCCATTCAACATCTTTCTTACTCGGTAACTTAACGCAGACATTTGCAGAGAAATCCTTTGTCTGAAGTTACAATAGTTCAAATTAATTATATGCTCTAAGAAATACTTCTTCAGATTTCTCTCTGGATTTCTTACAACAAACAAATAGTTTATGATCTTGTAACATTAATAAAATGTTTTCTTCATTTGAGAATCTCATAAGTTTAATTTTGAAGGATTTTATTGTTGTTTTTGTCTTATATCGCTATGCTTACTGGTTTTTATTATGAAATACGTAAGGATATATCTTAATTTATACTATATACATGTAATTGTTATTAGAAAACTGTATATATACACTATGTACATAAAAAATATGAGATTAATCCTCCTTCTCCGTGGTGTAACAGTACGGCTGTTGGCTGTTAAAACCGTTAACCGCGTAGGGTCCCGGGCTCAATTCCCAGGTCGGGCAACTTTTCACGGGCCCTAGTACCTAGGCTAATCGTGAGTGTTCTAGTATATCTACTGGACTTTACTACTACTTATTACTTTTTGGTACTTTTTTCACTTTTTTTAATTGGTAAATAACATTCTATAAAATTTTCAAAATCGATAAAAATTGGTTCTATGTCATCATATAGTCACAAAACCTTAAAAATATACAAACACATTATAAATATTAACAACTAATATACACGAAATTTGCTCACCCTAATGTGGACTGTGTTGATATTAGCCTGTTTTTAACGTAGCAAAGCGACATCTATTGTTTATCGGGAAATAATTAAGCAGACCACACATTTATTGTATGGGCTTACTCCGTTTTTACTTTACCTTGGTTTTTTTGCTATAGCGGCAACAGAAATACATCATCTGTGAAGTTTCAACTGTCTATCTATCAACATTATTTATAAAAACGGCAAAAAATCGTGTTTGTTCTATGGAAAGAGCCTAAATAATATTATATTAAAGTTATTATGATTTTAGTTTGTATTTTTGTAGCGGCACAGAAATACATCGTTTGCAAAAACTTAATTTGTCTGGCTATAACGGTTCATGAGTTACAGCCTAGTGACCGACAGACAGACAGGGGGACAGTGGAGTCTTAGTAATAAGGTTTCATTTTTTAGCCTTTGGGTATGGAATCCTAAAAAAGATACCAGCAACTAACACTATTTGAAAAAATAACACAACACGTAAATGCCTGTCCCCGTTGGGAATCGATCTCGAGCCTCGCAGTCAGTGGTTTCAGGCGTATAGGTACGCTACATTTTCGATCATCGAAGCGGCCAAATTTTATAATAATCATAACAATAATAAAGAGATTTGGAGTGGGTGTGCTTATAACTCTTTCACGCAAAAAACTACTGAACGGATTTTCACGAAGTTTTAGCATAATATAGATTATACATCAGAATAACATATACCTTTAACTGACTAGAATTCACACCTACCTTAGAACCTAATCTAGGATAGGTTGAATTCTTGTATTCGAAATCGACATAATTTTGGATTAGGCCTTGTATCTCTTCTGTATAGGGGTCACTCTGCTGTCACTCTTGTCAAATCCCCTAAATTAGGTAACCGTGCCCGATATTATCGGTTTCGATTTCGGATAGAGACGGGGACAAGCAATTATGTGATGAACTTAGATCTCAGTGAGTCTGGATTTTAAATTTATTCTGTTATCTATATAAGTATTTCTATGTATTAGTAGTGTTGTCTACCACCCATAACACAAGCATATAATTTGCTTACTTTAAGGGTTGCATCAATTTGTGTAATTTGTCAAGTAATATTTATAATTATTTTTTATTACAATTTTATCACTTATTTTAACATTTATGTGACAGTACGCGCTGGATATGATCAACATTCGGGGTCACTCGAATACAGGAAGTTTCAAACGACTCCAATTGATCTGTGTATCTGCAAGTTAATTGTAATAGACGATAATGACGTAAATGCGCAGTCTTTACAACATCAACATTGTTTTATGTTTGGCTATTATTTCGAACACTAGCAACAATATGTGGAATCGCTCGTGTTATGATCAAACCATTTATTTTTACTTTAATTCAACTCTATTTTTTATTTGCAAACAAATCTATAAAAATAAATAAAACTAGTGTGTTTATTATATGAAAACTAGCGACCCGCCCCAGCTCCGCACCGGTATACTATACATGTTATATACTCACATAAAAACTTTCTTCTTGAATCACTCCATCTATAAAAAAACCGCATCAAAATCTGTTGCTTAGTTTTAAAAATTTAAACATACATAGGGACAGACAGAGAAAGTGACTTTGTTTTGTAATATGTACTGTTACCCACTTTTTACTAAATGCATATATTATATAATATTTTTAGAATTTTTTTGTATGTTTTGTTACTTAGTCAATTCGAAAATTTTTGCTTTTTAAGACAGATCGTTGGTCAGATGTCTCATAAGTATCATTGTTATTGGTTCAGCGCTTTTTGAAATATCAACAGTGAAAATGATTTGTTTGATAAAGTAATTGAAGTTGGTTTGTTGTAATTTTACAGCGTTGGAGTTATAAACGTGACTTTGGATATTATAAGACTACTTACGCTAAACATATATTATATTAGAAACAAATTGGTGCAATATTTTGCTTTTAATATGTTATTAAACGGGGTATAGCAAAAGATAACTCTTTTAAACCATGTCAATAAAGATAGCCACTGATGACCTCCTATAATATTCTCTATCGTTAAATATGCACAATCAAAATATTCACGCTTTGACGTAGACGTGGCCTTAAATTTTATTTGAGTAATAATAAATTTACTCCATTATTTATTTAAGTATTTCTTTATATTATTATCAGTGAGTAACATATATGACACAAGTATCTATTTACTTACTTTGAGTTTCAATCCATTAGTTTTTATTATCCTGTATCCTAAATCGTACTATAATATTATTAATTTGAGTGGATTTGTGTGTGTTTTATTTTTTCCGAATTGATTTTCACGAAATTTTAAAGTAATATAGCTTATTTTTCATCAGAATTGATTATAAATACAAAATCACACTTGAAAAACACGAAAATAAGACTAATGATAATATTGACGAATCAATACATAAAACTTTGATCAACAATATTTGTGTCTGCTATTTTTGTCTATCAAGTAAAAACGTCTGTTGCTAGCTACAACGGAATGTTATGTTTCTTTTACAACCGTTCAATTTGCCTAACTAATAAACATTAACGGTTTTTAGAGCAGCAGTAATGTGGCTGAATTGTTTAAAGATTTACAGTTTGTACATATTTTTTATTGGAAGGTATAAAATACAACGCGTCTACAGTTCCATATATTTCTGATTCAAATCTGCCTCAAAACATCAGAATATAAGGTAAGATAGTTATGAAATCATGTAGGTAACAGCTTCAGTTTACGTGTGACAATCGCATTCTTAAAATATATTTAGATTTGTATAGAACGCGGCAAATATGCTGATGTCTCCACCTTTAGGCTTTTCAGGCAAATAATGACCTTACGCGCATGCCTTCTGACTCAAAAGACTATCACTCTTGAACTGTGGAGTGACCATGAGGTCACTTCTATGAAGCTAAAAGACTCCTGACTAATCTCAGGAGATTATACTCCTGACTAAGATCTGTCCCCGGTACGAAACATCTATCCCACATCTATAGCCATATTATAACCACATCTTCACGCCAAATCTCTTGCTGAGTAGGTAGAGAGTGTCAAGAAGTATCAAGTGTTACGATTCCTATACACTTGCATAGTTGAGGAAGCTACACAAGTATGTTGGAATCGTAACATTACATTCATACACTCGACACCACTCTCGGATAATACACGAGCAATTTGGACGTGAAATGTTTGTATGAAGATACCAAGACGCCCGTTTCCGAGACTCTTGACAATCAATATTTGTTTCTGGAAACCGTGTGGAGCAGTAAAACTTAACTTTGTTGATTAGACGTTTTGTTGATTTAAAGATTTTCGCATTAGGTATGACGTTATTCAGTATTCTAATATTATATTTAGGATTTTGTACGTCTTTTGATAATGATAGAAATAATTAATTATCATTAGTTACAAAATTTCGCTTATAATTTTATTATACAGAGTGACTTTTCTGTAAGTAATACTAGTACTAGTAATTATTCATATCATATCGTAAAAATAGAACCTTATTTTGGCTCCGCTTTTTATTTGTCTGTCACCAGGCTTTGTCCCATGAACCCTGATAGCTACAAACATCTAACGGGTTTTTTTTTGTTTTTATAGATAATGGTACAGAACTCTCCGTGTGCGAAAACGACTGCCACTTGGCCGGTTATTTAGTTACATGTGGCTCAACGGAATCACGTATAACAGTATAAAGAAAATTATTACATTTTTAATCTAGGATTTAGCCGAAATAAATGACGAGTAAAACAAAAAAAAAATAAACTGTTTTGGCAAGAGTATTGTGAGAGGCGCAGCTGGCATCATATTGCAGTTGCCGATAAACGAAATCATTTAATATTCACACAACACTTGACATGTTTCCAATGAAATCCTATTATTTAGCTTCCAAAATTTTGTTTTAAAACAAAACAATAGCGAATATATTTACACAACACTATGCTTCAGCACACTAAAAATTTCAATTAATTTTCATATTTGATAACAATATTGTATTTTAAAAGTAATAGACTTTTATTAATTACTTTTTCAATTGTATATTTTTTAATTAGTTATTTTACATGAATATATTTTTTGTATTGTGTTATTATTATTTTATTATTTTAGACTGTTTGAGAATAGGCTGTTTAGCTTTTATATTATTTGTCGCTTCTGCTGAATTGTAAAAAATAAACGATGTCGGTAACATGTGTTTTGGCTTTAGATACACTTTGAATTACATTACAATAACAAAGAAGTTTGGGGGGTCTTGGGTTATTTTATACTTATAGAACCGCTTGTACTTATTGAATAAAAATTCCTAGTAAATTTTGGTTGTATTTTGTTCCGATAAAGTTATTTGCACTTTTTTAATAAAAATAATAGTGTCTCGGGTATGTACTTTTCCACCGCCTTACCTACAACCCTGACATAATTAACTATATACTATTGACCCTGACATGATTGATTTTTGACTATGCTATGTAACTATTCTAAATCATTCAAGCAAATAAAACGAGGCTGGATGGACTGAGATTCTTGCATTTCCCTAAATGAAATAAAAATAAAAAGAACGTTAAAGAAGATTATTTCTTTAAAATCATTAAAAACTTACATTTGGAATGTGATGACCTCGCTGTCTGTAAGTTTGATAATTCTTCTTCGTCTTAGCCTAATGCCATATTATATCAGATGATATCGGGGTCGGCTACCTGATCCAAAGGATTTAACTAGGACACCAGTTTTTACGCAAAGGGACTGCCATCTGACCTCTGCGACCAAGAAGGGAAACTAGGCCCAAACCTAGATTAGGCCGAATTTAAAGCATCCGAGTTTCCTCACGATACGATTTCCTTTACCATAAGTGCAGTCAGAAATGTTCTTAACTTAAAAAAAACTCATTGGTAATGTGCCAATTAATAATTAAATAAAAATTCGGACAAAATGGCGGGCAGAGCTAGTAAAAAATAAAATCAAAGTATTTTTCCTATCAAAATTATGAATAAAAAATAATTATTTCTTATCACTAAGTCTACTTACATCTGATATCAGAATGATACTCAAACTATATTGAGTATTTGTTTAGAATAACTTGTTTATTATTTAGTCTTAAGAAGCCGGTTAGTTTTCAAAACTTCAAAAAAAATTAGTTTGATTTCATTACCTTGGTATTTTTCTTTGTTTTTGCTGATATTTCGAAAATTACTGAATCAGTCGACGTAAAATATGTCACTACGTCTGAAGTATGAACAAATAATTTATAATTCACATATATGTCGCATTAAAACATACAAAACATATCACACAGATTAACTGATAACCTACTCCTATTTAAAGCGAATTAAAAATTAGCTGTATTTCTAAAGTACTAATAAAACTAAACTATTTCTAAGTCGTTTCAAGGGGATCAGACTTCGAACAAGCATACAGTTCTGATGGTGAGAAATAACCGCAGTTGGAGCCAGGGGTGTGCACTCCGTAGAGGCACTTATGAAGTACTGTTAACAGTGCTTATGAAGCACTGTTTACGCTTTGAGACAGAATGTTCTCTGATATATCTAATTAAACTCTGACATTTCACTATCATGATTACATAATCAATGAAACTAAATAAAAAACCTAAAAATCTATCTTAAAATGTTTTTGTAACCTAATATTACCGTCGAGTATTAACGTTTTCAGTATTTATTGTTATAATGGCTACAGAAATACATCATCTGCGAAAACTGGTTTTCGCAGATGATGCATTTCTAATTTCTAAAAAAAATTAATTCTGGTTCATGAGATACAGCCTGGTGACAGTCAGGCAGAAAGACGAACAGACAACCAGCGGAGTCTTAGTAATGTCTTAATATGCATATTCATTATTTTAAAATATGTATAAACATTTTATAACACAAACAAAATAGAAACCTAATTAAATGTTGTTTTAATTTGAATAATAATAATATAATATGAAAAACAATACCTTTTGAATTAGGTACCTACGTTTAAATGAACTCGTGTACAAATCTTAAGATTGTTTTCTAATCACCAAGGCAAAGCAGTATAGTCTGCTATTTAATATTACAGCTTTCTAGATATACGTTTTAAATTAATAATCTGTTAAGCTAAAATACTATATACAAAGCTTTATAACGATAGCTTCCGGTGGATTTCCTGATGGTAAAAAGTATGATGAGCCGATAGACATCATATATAGTGTGTTTGAACCTGAAGCTGTGACTTGAACACTTTGACGTTAGTTTACCAGCTACTTTGATGTCTCAACGGAAAAAAAGTACGAAAGATAAAGCATACCAAGAATAAATGATGACAGAGCATGATAAGTCATAGTGGTATCAGTTTCTATGTGGCAGCGTCATGTAAGAGCAGGTCAATGAAATTGTGCTAATGAATATAAAAAGGAAGAAGGTTTTTTTGCCATTTTTGAATGCTTCTTATGCGATTACTCCATCAAACCTGAATGGATTTCGATGATTCTTATTTATATAGTTTGCTGTCTTATCCCAAAAATGCATAATTGGTTCAGTAAATTATAGAATATAAACAAAATCAAGCAAACATTATATACTAAGATGACATTATTATGAACTTTTTTTATGGGATAAGACAGGGAACAAGGGTAATTCTCTCCTGATGGTAAGATACAACCGTAGCATACACCGTAGATGTCGTAGATGCGTTACGGTCTGTGATCGGGCTGTAAGACCGTATGTCCAAGTCTACTGGTACCCTATTCACTGGACCGGAACCGGACAATGTCATTATGGCGGCTAGGATCCCTATCCGGGAGAGTTGCTACACAGCACTCTACCACCAGTGGTCATGTTGGTTATGACCCAGCTAATCTATGCTCGCCTCTTAAGAGCTGCCTGGTTGAGCAGCCGATAGTCTATTTTACATAGGGGACCAGGATCAACACGTAGATTCTTTGTGTATAAATTAATAGTTTGTACCTTGCTTGCTTGTACCATGTTTGTATTTTGCTAAAAATATAAATGACGAATATTACTGAAATAAAATAGCAGACGAGGCAAAAGGCGAGGCATTCAGAAAACTTGCCTCACAGAGTCTATATACAGCTTAGGTCTACAATATGATTGCATGAGTACGTACTTAAAAACTTGTTAACCATATCATTTTAATTAACGATTTTACATCGAGTATTCTTCGTGTCCAAGCCAATCATGACTAGCTTATTATCAACTGACTAATTATTATGACTGTTATGATCACGCCTGTATTTTTCCGCAAAGAGACTTCGGATTTCCATTCGAGTAGGTCAAGTTTAAACCCAGATATGTACCTGCTAATGAGTTTTTCTAACTTATGTTCATTATCTGAGTGCTCTTAAGGTGAAAGAAAACATCGTGAGGAAACGCTGATTTATTGAATTCGCCCTAATCTAGGTTTGTACATAGTTTCAGATGGCAGTCGTTTTCTATTAAAACTGGTGTCCTAGTCAAGTAGGTCGCTGTCCCCTAGATGAGGTACCCGACCCCGATATCATCTGATGTAATACCTACGGGATAAGGCTAAGAGCATCTGAGAGAAGAATCGAACTTTAGAGTAGTCGCATATCCACGGCAACGCACAAGCCGCAGCGCGATGCTGCTGGACCGATTCATTGTGTGTGTTTTGAAAATGGTTTAGAATCACGGTTTGGTCCACTGGAAAATACCCTTTTAATTATTTTTTGTGTATGTATGTACCTAGTTATATACAGACAGGACAGCGGCTTTTTGGTTGGGTCCGCCAGTATTCATAATTTCCTATCATCCTCTTCCTCATCCGCATCCTCTAAAATTGTGCGTGACAATTCATCTTCCTCCTCCTCTTCCTCATAATCACTTCCTCAACAACACTAGTAAGGTCTAATAGCCCGACTACAGGGCAGGGGCGCACTTACAATATCTATTGTGTCTATAGACCATGGTTGGCTCTTACCATCAGGAGACCCGTGTGCATGTTTGCTGTCTTATTCCAAAAAAAAAACTAAAAAAGTTGCAAATTATTTTTAATTTTTTGAAATTTTGACCAATTACAAGTTTTACTATTCTTAAAAGATCAAAGAATGTTTCGTACTTTTAAGTCATGTACATTTCTTTGCTACTAACGCTTGTTATTACCAAGCACCCTTCTAAAACATTTGTGGTTTAATGAAACCGTTGTAAAAAGGGTTAAGGGTGATTGAGAATGTCAAGTTTGAGACGCAAAGGCCCGCCAGCTGCTGCCGCATCCTGCTGTTGCTTTTTGATCTGTCAATCAGTTTTATACAGACACCTACAGTACTTCCTTGTATCTTGGTAAATTTAAATCCTTCTGATATTTTACATGTCTGTATTTCATGATCTAGATGTTTATTAAATTCTTACATAAATATCTTTACGCCAAGTCCTTTTCGGGGTAGGTAGAGACGATCGTGTGCCTCCATTTTCCATTACAAAAAAATAGTCGCCCATAGTAATAAGTAATGTCTTCATCATCTCTTATCATCTCAGCCATATGACGTCCACTGCTGAACGTAGGCCTCTCCCAACGACCTTCAATTAAACCTATCAAAGGCGGACTGCATCCAGCGGGTTCCTGCGATCTGTAATGTCTTAGGTTACTTTTATTTAAGAATATTATTTTAGAAATGTGTAAAATAATATAATCAAAAAGAAACGCGGACAAAGTCGCGGGCAGTAAACTATGTAATTAACACAACATTCTTTTATACATATAGATTTAGAGATTATAATTATTAGAATTAGAGATAGCTATTCTTACTAGAACACAAACAGATGGCATTAAAACGCGCACGCTCCATACGATTACAACATCCATGTTTCTATTCACTTAAATCATTTCGACATGTTAAACTATATGTTTCTTTTGTTTGAAACGCAAAAACATGTTTGATAGTCACTGAGATAAGATATTCCTCCCTGTCCAGATTACAGTCTTTGTTAGTGACGTCACATATATTTCACGGATTAGATATTTCTAAACGATAAACTACCGAATTTAATCCTTTATCAAAACTATTCGTCGCACAGATTATATTTTTGCCACGGATTAAGAAATTTTCAAAATTGGAACTTTTTTTCTAATCTGTGTTTTATTTATAGTTTCTGCATTCGAAATATTGAACGCGATTAGAAAAATAAATAAATATCGTCACGCCCATATCCCCGAAAGGGTAGGCAAATTTTAGGACTCGATTGTTAGGTCACATGATGTGAGAAATGGCAAGTCCGTCGCCATATCTGATACAAGTCCCGGGTTTTTTCACGATGGTTTCTCTCACCGTAAGAGCACTCAAAAAATTTACCTAAGTTAGAAAAACTCATTTTAATATGACACGCTTCGAACCTGGAGGACCCTTGGACCTTGGACTACTGAAATGGAAGTCCAAAGCGCGTACCACTAGGCCAGCGAGGATCGAATTAGGCCTTGAGATATTTATATAATAAAGGCTCGGCAGTACAAATGTATTCAAATGTATGACCAACATTACAAAAGTCAAGACTAAATCCGGTTTTAATACAAACTAAAACTAATAATATATAATCATCTGTTCTTGTCCGTGAGAAAATGTTTTCATTGATAAAAAATTTAATTGACTCATCGCTACTGAAATAATAATATATTATTATTTATAAATATTTTGTAACTGTGTGTCAAGTTTTTAACTTTAAATCACGAGGTTCTGGATTCGATTCCCGAGTGGAACACCTTGTTCTATGAGTATTTTCAGTTTATCTGAAAAACAATATTGGCTACGATTGTACTTGTGTTCTATATGTTGCCAACTTGTCATCGGTAATATCATGTCACTTAATATAGTCGGCTAATCGTGGATGAATAAGTATGTACCTCTGCCTAACTGTTTGAAGTTATGGGCGTGACGATGTTTTTTATTTTACTTTTCTAATCATATCCAATCCTAGATTAGTTTGAATTCGAATAGATACAAGAACTATAAAGGAAACTTAGATTAGAAAAAATATATATAAAAAATCCAATTTTGATTGAAACATTTTATAATCCGCGGCAAAAATATAATCTGCGCGACGAATAGTTTTCATAAAGAATTAGATTTCAGTAGTTTATCGTTTAGAAATATCTAAGAGACTCGAGACTTTTAGATTAACATCTAGAGTCTGTAGATATTACCCTGTGGTGGTGTAGGTCTTGTTTTTAGATAATTTGCCTTCGAAGAAGAGACGAACAAAGATCATCTATACAAAGACATAAAATAAGAGTGTCAGTATGTCATATTAAAATAACCGCTTTTTACTAAACTAAAATGTATTTTTACGAGGAACCTATACCAAATAGTATTTTTTAGAATTTTTGTCTACCAGTCTGTTTGTACCCGCTAAACTCTGTAACAACGGGCATAGCTAGTTACCAATGAGAGCACTGGTTGAAGAGTGCTTACTCATATTCCGTTAGTAGACTTCTAAATTATGCTTAACTTCTCGACCACGGGACGGCGATGCACCTATAACATTTATGGTGTAAGGAACTAGTTTTTTGCTTCTTTTGAATTTCGTTTCTACTGAAACTGTGTTTGATCGCTGTCTAATCATTTGAAAAAGGCGGCACATATTTTTCACTACACCGAAATTGTGTTTATTTTCTGTCTCATCACCTGAAAAAGGCGGCGCGTATTTTTCATCAAAAATGTTATTTACCTTCCAATTCCATAAGGTAACAGAAACTCAAAATACACAGAAAGTAAAAAATACATCGATCAAAACTTATATCGATTAAGTAATTTGTTTACAGTAAACGACGCGTTTGATAAATCACCTCTTTGAGCTTATCCGCTTAAAATCTAACAAAAACTCATTTCTTAGGAACATTATGTAAAGAACTTTGATGGGCTAGTGGTAAGCGCTTCGGACTTCCACTCCTGTAGTCCAAGTTGGAACTCCGCCATATGCCAATGAGTTTTTCTAACTTATGAGTATATTTTCTGAGTTTTCTTACGTTGAAAAAAAAATATCGTTAGGCTAGATTTGTTTCATTGAATACGGATTCATTGCATTTGACTTAATCTAGGTTTAGATCTAGTTTCTAGTAGTTCTTTTGGGTTTGAGGAGGTCAGATGGCAGTTGCTCTGTGTAAAAACTGGAGTTATAGTCATATCATAGTAGGTAATTCATTGAATTCGGATTCATTGAACTCGACCTAATCTAGGTTTAGACCTAGTTTCTAGTAGGCACTTCTGTGTTTGAGGAGGTCAGATGGCAGCTGTTGTTCTGTGTAAAAACTGGAGTTATAGTCATATCATAGTAAAGTAGCCAAGTACCCTAGAAACGTAATCCTATTATGAAGGCTGCTTTCCGTCTGTTAGTCTGGTACCGGGGTATATCTTATGAATTGTGATAGAACGTTTTATATTTTTACATTGTGGATTATAGGGTTCCGTACTCAAAGACTAAAAAAGAACCACTATTACTAAGACTTCAGTGTACGTCTGTGTGTTTGTGTTGTTTATGATGGTAGCTAGACAGTTGAAATTTTCACAGATGATGTATTTCTGTTGCCGCTATAACAAAAAAATACTAAAATAGAATAAAATAAATATATAAACTGCGCTCCCATACAACAAACATTATTTATATTATAAGAGGAACCAATGATTCTCGTAGGGCAACTTGCTGTCATGTGTTTTTCAGCGTATACATATTCTATGCTCACTACTACCACCTCTACCTACCACTTCGGGGGTATGGGCTTTGGGGATTTTTATTCTTTTGTTGTTGATTCAATTTTTATTCTCAGCTCTTTTACATCTTCACGAGATAAATCTATTTATTCAGCACATCCATGTTCATCGAAGAGGGTGTAACGTTTTAAAAATAAAAAATAAACAGTTTTACAAATCAAAGGAGTACAAATTCACTTTGTATTGTTTGTTTATTCGTGATATGCATTTTGAGGAACAAACGGCTAATGCAATCGTTCGACACACGAGAAGCATCATCATTGATTAATAATAGCTGTTCCGGCGAACTACGTACCTCCTTTGTTGTGCGATTATTTATTAAACAAATGTACGACTATTTTTTTTTTGATAACTCAGGTTTCTTCAATTGTTTTCTGATATCAAACAAAACGGCTCCTCTGGTAGAAAGTTAACGTTTAGACACCAAGGATGTTATAGGTATCATTAAAAAACCGATCAAGTACGAGTCAAACTTTAGCACGAAGGGTTTCGTACACCTTCTATATATTTCTTGTATTCTGTTTTTCGAATATTTTATTATAGCGGCAACAGAAATACACAATGTGTAAAAATTTCAACTGTCTAGCTATCACATTTCTCGAGATATAGCCTTGTGACGGACCTATAGACAGGTTTCGGAGGATTATTGATGGGATTCCGTCTTTTATCCTTTGAGTAAGTAACCTTAAAAAAAGAGAATCTCCTTTTTTGTTTTTGTAAGTTTATTTCGCGATTACATGTCGTTAAAGTGGCTAGCCGTAGCAAACCAAAGCATCCAGTCACCGTCACGGTGTTAGTGACACATACACCTATACTTGTCTCTTGTTTCCCGACAAGCACTTGGCGTACATTCTCCAAGAGAAACCTATGTCAATATACCTAGTCTTGCCATAAATATAATAAACAAAGTATCGTAAAATATTGTACAATGTATTGGCGCCAAAATGAAAAAAAAAACACAACGAACAACCGTATAAAAATGACAGATTCCAAATTGTAATGTAATATTTTTTATTTTAAATTGTAACAGCATTTATGGCCAGACTAAGTATGTACATCTAGTGTATACTATGTAAAATATAACTTTTTGTTTCAGGAATCCAAAGACCTTCAGCATCCTAAGAACTAACTGACTAAGCTTTTCACTACATGTAAGTATTAAATTTTTCGAATAATAGTCCAAGATCTACCTCTATATCTTCATGACGAATTTCTTCTATAGCTCGTACAATATTACGAGGAGTTGTTTTTATCATAAACTGCACATTTTCATACACGTTGTAAAAAATATTATTATGATCATTTTTCTTCTTGATCAAAAACTCGTCAATTCATCATGATGAAAAGTGTCAACTTTATAAAAAGGTGGACGTCAGCGTATATGTATTAAGTTCTGCAATACTCTTCTTTTTGTTTAATTTAATTTAAATTTGACTTGAAGACTTTGCTTAAATAAATAAAAACCGCCCAAGTGCGAGTTAGACTCGCTCACGAAAAGTACCGTACCGTAATGATACGGTACGGTACTTTTCTGTACTATTTAAATATTACAGTAGTATTGTTATAATTGTAATATTTAAAACGCGCTTAAGCAATTCTCTTAAGCGAGATCTATTTTATCATTATCATTTGGTTTATAAACCTTAAATCTAAGTACATGGAGTACTGCGATTCAAATATGCATAGCGACATCTAATGCTTTTTGGTAAAAACGAAGCAGAAAATCACATTTTTTGTATGGGATTCCGATTTAATATTTACTTTACCCTGTTTACACTTTGTATTGTATTTGTTACTCCATCGGCAACAGAAATACACCATCTGTGAATTTCAACTGTATAGCTATCACCGTTCATGAGATACCCTGGTGACGGACTGACTGACAGTGGAGTCTTAGTAATAGGGACCCATTTTTGACACCTCTGTCTAAAATTGACATAAATATAATTAATATATTACAAGGTTTCCAGACCATTAGAAATTACAACATAAAATCAGTCTCAAAGCAATCTCATTGCAGCTTCTAGAACAATTTGCATATTGTTAAATCGTCTCACCGCATGCTATTACTGTTCCATCAGCTCTGTTCTACCATCACGACTATATTAGCATTTCAATCATTTCCATAGTTTCCTTAAAGACTCGAGAAAACCTAAGCAAAAGAATAGTCCATTAGTTGGTATTGCGGTGACTTTTAATGCTTCCTTCTCTTTTGTTTTTTGTTATGCGTTGGAAGTATATTTATAATTAGCCCTCGACTTCGTCCGTGTTTTTATTTAATTTTTTTATTTTATACCTTTAAACTACTCAAGAGTTCAATTCCCAGGTCGGACAAGTTTTCTTAAATATTTTTTAGTTTTTCTGTAAGTATTACATTGCCCGGGATTGGAATGTGCCCAAAGTGGCGATAGGCTTGCCACCTATCACAATGTCATGTGCCCTAGTACCTTGGCTAGTCGTGGTTGTTCTAGTATATAGATCTACTGGAGTCGTGGATATACTAGCACACCTCTGCTTACCCCTACGGGGATGATAGGGGTGGAGGTACTTTTTTTTAAATAATTTTATTTATTAATATTATGTGCCACAAAATATATTTGCAGAATATTCAAAATATATCTTTATGTTTATTTGTAGGTTTGTGACGTTATTCTCCCCATAATTCCGAGTGAAATGACTATTCTAATTTTGTATTATTCCATGAATTATGATTTTTTTTGTAGAATGCGAAGCAAAATGTTATTCGCTTAGACAATATACATATTGTATATGATATACAATATGACATAATATACAATAAAATTGAAGTCAGTTTTTCCAGTTTTGCTGTGTTCAGATAATTATTAACAAGAATTTAGCGTGTCTCTCGAATGTGCAAAGTTATGTAGCTTAATTTGTTGTAGAGCCATTAGACTTTACGAACGAAGAAAATGAGAGAGTCCATTATCCCCCTTGTCATTTCTCATTGTTTGGCGCGTCGCGTGGCGCAATGTGTTTTCACTTTACTAAGAGTCAGGTAGAGCAAATCGAGCTTCGACAAGATATGGTACTTACACCATAGAAACGTTCAAGTTTTTGCATTTTCCTCTATTTCTGCTTATGGTTTCGTACCTGAACGATAAAAAATATACCATATTATTTGTCTGTTTGTCTGTCTCATGAGCCGTGATATAAAATTAAAATTTACACAGTTGATTTATTTCAATAGCTGATTTAACAACGAATACTTAAAACAGAATAAAATAAATATTAAGAAAACTTCCCACACAATAAACGCAATTATTTTCTAATGTTTACTGATGATGTTACAGAACCTTACGAGCGCGAGTTTGACTCGCACTTGGCGGGTTATGTACTTTTCGTTCATGTGGAACGTTGGTGAATACATTTCGTTCGAAAGAATGACCTGGTCACTTGAACTATGGGCCATCAAGTAACGATAATCTGCATTCTTAACGCGAACGTACTATGGCATTTAGACATTTGTTTCCCATAACATACATATTATGTATCCCAGATACAAATGCCTAAAAACCATAATGTCCATAAGTATCGGTAGCTAAATGTCATAATACCCATAGGTATAGGAGCCGACCTGGCTAGATGTCATGGAACAAGATAAGATAAAAAAGACAACCTTTATTTTATAAGATAGCAAATACACTGGTCTGCTGATGGTAAGAGACAACAGAGGCCGAATGACACAATAGATTTCGTAGGTGCATCGCTGTCCTACTTACCGGCTACCCTACCCTCCGGACTGGAACACGACAATGTCACTATGGCGGCAGAATTAGGTATGGTGGTTGATCCCTATGCAGGCGAGTTTCTGCACAGCACTCTACCACCAGTGGTCATGTTAGTAGTAATCCAGTTAACCTATCCTCGCTTCATACGAGCTGCCTGATAGGGGAGTAGGTAGTCTATTCTACACAGGGGATCCGGACCAACGCAGGTCAAAAATATGCGTGCCAATATTGGGAATATTTAAGACCTAGCGAAGTGAAAACGTAAAAGTCGGAAAGCCGTAACTGGGTTCCCACGATCAGATGTGAGGAGCCAGGAATAACGCTCTGATGATGATGATGAATATAGGTATCTTTAAATTAAGCAATTGTTTCATTGTGCTATATTGTGGACAGTATTAAATAAATATTTAAATTACACTATCGTTTCATTTTGCTTTAAATTGAACAGCATTAAATAAGTTCTCACTTCAAACAGCTTGTTTTGTATAACTCGTAACATTTTCATTGACCTTATCCAAATACAGGGGCTTAGGATAATAAAATGGAATGGGAGTTGTCAAATAATTTGTCCACCAACGGTTTATGTTCGTCATAAATAACTTTACACAGTTCACTTGAGCCCCGACTGAATTAAGCAAAACATAATTATTTTTCATCTGAGCATTTTCGTATGTACCTTCACGAATTTAATTATTTTGAGAGCTCAGTGGCCTAATGATGCACGCTTCGGAATTTCATTTCACTAGTTTTAAACACCGCTATGTACCAATGAGTTTTTTTCTAACTTGAGCACATTTTCTGAATGCTCTTACGGTGAAGGAAAAATATTGTGAGGAAACCCAAGATTGCACCCAATATGACGACAAACCTGCTGTCAGATAATGGGATCTAATATCATCATATAATCGAGGGTGCATATTATGTACCTCTGCTTATCCGTTCGGGAATATAGGCATGATGATATTAATTTGAGGTAATAAACAATATTTTCCATAGGTTACATAGCGCGCGATATACATACATAGTCCTTTATAGCAACCAGAAACCAAAAAGAATAAACTGTAGCAACAAAGAGGATAAAATGTAGCCTATTTTATCTCTATCACTCCTACGTTTCTTGAGGGAGAATAACTTTAAAATGACAGACGAAACCGCGGATATAAATCGAGAAATACCAAGGCCAACTTAAATAATCGTTAGACGAAACTAGTCGGAACAGAAATAGAACGAGACAGTGGAATATTAAATCGAATGGTAATTTTATAGTTATTTAGGTTAGAGTGTTTTAAAAGCACACATTTTCTTATTTATTTATTTGAATGACATACAAAAATAACACTCCACGTTATTTTTAAAATGTAGTAAAAATTAATGGGCTGTATATTATTTTAAAATGAATTTAAACTTGTTTTAAGTGTGATTTTTATATTTATTACTACATAAATAAGTTTTTGGATATTAATAATTAATTTTGACATTTAAAAAATGCGTGTAATTTATACCTACTAATTAAGAATAAAAATGCATTGATTCATTTATTCAAACACAAAAATAACATAGAGTACGTATTCGTTACAGCGAAAATCGTTTTGGTTTATTTGGGTGTGATCGTTTCATTGTTAAATAGGTAATGAAGCTGACCATCCTGGTAGTCTATTTGATGGTAATTACCGCTAAGTCGCTACCACCAATGTTTATGACTTGTAAAATATTTAAAGATATATTCCGAGACACATTAAATTTAATAAAAAATAGTTAGTGAATCCTAAGCCTTATCCCGTATTATATCAGATGATATTTGGGTCGGCTACCTAATCTAGGGGATTTGACTAAGACACCAGTTTTGACTGAAAACCACTGCTATCTGACCTCTGCAATTCAAAAGGGAAAGTAGGCCCAAACCTTATAATTTTTAAATTTGATTACCTACGAAAAATTTTCTTACAAACACGACAATATTGTGACCTTCAGCTATTATATTATTATATCTATTACCTCTGCTCACACCCGTCGCTGCAATAGCATATATTATATACATTTATAATAATAATAAAACTCTTTATTGTACAACTATTACATACAAGTTTCACACAGAATAGCATAGACAGAAACATTATACAAAAGGCGGTTTTAGCGCTAAAGAGCTTATATATTATAATGGATGGGCGGTTTATATATAATGGTTTACGAGCTTTATCAATTTTTGTTAATTTTTGAAATCAACCATAAACGGTAGCTTAGCGATAATAACTGGTCAATTCAGGGGTTAAAAATATATTTGTTAGTTTTGATTTTTAATAGCTTAATTATAATTTATTTTATTGAGTAGGAAAAGTGTTTTTTTATTTGAATTTATATTTTTAAAGTCTTCACTTCATGGTAATCTTATTGACGTTAGAACATTCTAGAACGCTTTTCTTTCATAGCTTGCAACACTTAAAGTAAAACTATATAAAGATATGAATCACAGCGTGTTTTATTTGAAAACAGCCATGAATAAAAAAGTGATTACTGAATGTTTACACAAACCATTTACTTCCGTCAATTTGAAAGCTTGAAGATGTAATGGCGGCCGAATGACGTCACATGTCATTAGTGACATTTTAATGTAAATAGAGGAACATACATTATACAGGATATTTTTAGGGTTCCGTACGCAAATGGTAAAAATGGTGCCTTATTATTAAGACTGTGCTGTCCGTCTGTCTGTCTATCGATCACCAGGCTGTATCTCGTGGACCGCCATAGCTAGAAAATTTCAGTTTTCATTGACGATGTAATACTATTGCCGCTATAGCAACAAATTAAAAAAACAGTATAAAATAAACATATAAATATACAAAAAATGTGATTCTTTGCAGTGTTTTTCCTATGTTGGTCCGGGCTTAACATAAATCAGCTACCTAGCAGGCAGCTCGTAATAGGTGAGTTTAGATTAACTGGGTCACTTCCAACATGACTACTGACGGTACAGGAACTCGCACTGGTGGGATCCACCGCCTTACCAATTCCTGCCATCACAAATAACATTGTCTTGTTCCGGTCTATCGGGTACATTTGCACATCAAGTCTTATTAGTTATTGTTTCACAACAAGACAGCGACGTATCTACAGCAACTACTATGTCTATATTGCACGGCCGTCTTGTAACGAACTTCATAGGGCGTCAAGCACGTATTTGAAAATAATTGAAAATAACGCCTCCTGAAAATAAAAGCTT
>DVZL01000454.1:0-23134 GCA_018236625.1 Lasaia peninsularis
CGATGCACTTAGCTTAGCTTAGCGAGCTTCTAGTTGACTTATTCAAAGTGATGTCTTCACCAACGGGTACCCATGGGGTACCAGGACAGCGCGTTGCGCAAATTTGAATTTCGTTACTTTTTGCAGTTCCGCGGTATTGCAAATGTTAGTTCAGCGCTATTGCAGTATAATCGACGATATGCTAACTTATTGTTTTCGCAATCTGATTAATTCTTCGTTTGAAAAAATCACAAATCTGTTTATAAAAGGCAAAGTGATTAACTCTTATACCAGTATATCACAGTACAAGCCCTTAGGGCTAGAAAATTGAAATTTCCAAGAACCAGTAAAATAGAAAAAGTATTTTACTTTTTACTTAAGTATAGGTATTTACTGGAACCCAAGATGCTTTCTGTTAGGTAAAGAGAAAAATCTTTTAGAGGTACTAAAACTGTATTACATTGGCAAAAGCAATTAAAAAAAACTATAACATCTAAAGTAAGATCAAATGTAAGATTCTTGAGAAATCCCCAAGTTAGGGAATTTAAAGTGATTTTCAACTGAATTTGATTAGGTTTTGTGCACATTTGAAGGTTCTCAGACATAGCTACCGCGGTGTTACGAACGTGACACGATATACAAAGTGCCCCCTAATCCGAAATGAGCTTTAAAAATCCAAAATCGTTCCCAGAACCGATCGAATTATCTTCCGAATGATTTTATGTGCGTACGAGTGAGTTTACGATCGCAACAGTGTTGCCAGTGACGGGACTCATGATTTATTGGGAGTTTCATGTGTAAACGGTGCGAAGTTCGCAATTTTGAGATGGCAACATCGTCTTGAGTATGTGCTCTGACAATTTTGTCTGGTAGTTTAAAGTACGAGGCTTACTTTTTATTGCGGGCAATTCTGTTGAAATTTGAATTAGCGCCGTGGGCGGGTACCATCGATTTTCACGCGCAGGCTCAAAATATAACTCTTGCACTGTCATAATAATGTATTAAAATAGCGTTTCTATAGGTAATCACCTATGTGGTAGGATGAAATCTGTGAAATTGAAGCATAAGATCCTGGGTAGGGCAACATGTTCTTATAAGTTTTACAGTTTATCTGAAAAACATAATGTTGCCAGATTATATTTGTGCCCGGTATAGCGATGGACTTGCACATCTTTGGATAAAATATGTCGGCTAATCGCGGGTGCATATGAACCTCTTCCCTTTCGGGGATATGAACGTAACGATATTTTATTTTCTACTAGCTGTTTCGCGACTTCGTCAGCGTTATTATTTAATTATTTTAATGTACACATTTCTAACGTCAAAGTAGCCTTAGCCGTTCCTTATTATATTAGCTATCTGCCAGTGAAAGTCCCGTCAAAATCGGTCCTGCCGTTTCTGAAATTAGCTGGTACAAACAGACAGACAAAAATTGTAAAAAATATTATTTTGATATATGCCCCTTGTAAACATACATATGCATTTAGTAAAAAGCGGTTATTTTAATATTAGGTATATACAGACACTCTAGTTTTATTTATTGGTATAAATATGTATTTTTATAATAATTTATAAATATTCGCTACAAATTCCAAAAGCTGATGCAAAATATATTAGGCGTTTCCCTGTCTAAAATACACATTCAACAACGGGCTCATATCTTGGTCGTGGCAGTAGGCAGACCATATTGCTTAAAGTACAAACGCTATGGTTCAGATCAGAAAATCGGTGTAATATATTAATTTTTTTTAAATAATACCTACTCTTCTAGCCTTATCCCGTTGCCTTATCAAACAATTTCGATTTTTGATACCTAATCTAGTGGATTTGACAGAGGCGTCAGTTTTAACACAGAGCGACTGCGATCTAACCCCTGTAATCCTCCCTGCCGCGTCAAACCCAGGCCCGAAACCCAGGCCAAATCTTAGATTAGGTCGAATTCGAATACTCAAATCTGGGTTTCCTCACGATGTTTTTCTACCCCGTAAGAGCATTCAAAAATTACTTAAGTTAAAAAAACTCATTGGTTTGAACCTGGGCCTAATTTGAAACTACTCTTTTGGAAATAAAACTGTTTTACAGAAAATATTAAGAGATTATATCACTGGACACGAGACAAAGCCACGGATAAGGTGTAAATATAATTATGCCATTATGGTATTTGTTATAATTAGGTTAAGGACTTCATTGGCAGCTCACGATTTTATGGTTTGTACAGGTAATTTCTCCGATATGGCATTGAATCCGTACCTAATCCGTCGCGCTGGAAAGTTGAGCCATACAGCTTTACGTGTGTGCATCAACTTGGATACACACTGTCCCCAAATGTCCCGAACATGTCAAGAACAATTTGTCAGGTAAATTGTTATATATTGCATATACAATGTACTACTATATATTTTAGAATTGCACTTATATATAGTAGACTAGCGACCCGCCCCGGCTTCGCACGGGTATACCATACATGTTATATACATAGAAATCTTCTTCTCGAATCACTATCGATTAAAAAAACCGCATCCAAATCCGTTGCTTAGTTTTAAATATTTAAGCAAACATAGGGACAGACAAAAAAAGTGACTTTGTTTTAAAATATGTAATGATGTAAAACTTAAGATATTGCCTTTATATTCAAATGATGGTGGAATTAAAGATTAAACAAAATATATGAAATATTATTTTGTAATGTAATGATTACAAAAAAAGTGTCGAAAAAGGTATTATTCGTCCAACATAAAACTGAAAAAATTAAAATAATTAAATAATCAGTTATTACTAATAAGTAATATCTATATACATATGTAATAGACTAATATCAGTATTCTTTTTTAAACTGTTATGTTTAAAAAATAAGGTAAACACTTATTTAAATTAAAATAATTATTTTCTTTTTAATCGTTTTTAATAAATAAGAAAAAAAACTTATGTTTTTACAAATTAAAAAAAATACAATTCGTCCAAAAACAAAATAAAAAAATGAATAAACAACCCTTTCTAATGCATATATTTAAACTAAATTAATATTTTTTTCTATTTATCGTTACCAATAAATATAAATTTTACAAGAAAATTAATTTACAAATACGTGTATATTACGACCAAAAACCAAACCGTATATCCCCACAATAAGCACGTAACATGACGCCTGCCGCCGTTTTTGAACGAAATATTGCACGTTAATTTAACACACTCGGCATTTATGGTGTAAACCTGCCAGTCTTGGGACGAATCCATTTTGCCTCTTTTTACCACCGCCTTCTCCTTGGCACGTTCGGCGATACGATTTGGCGATGAAATTCTTTTCACCATTTACTGAAGTTATACGTTTTTTTGGCCAACAACTATGCTAACGACGCTATTAATTAGCAGTAGCTGTTATTATAATTATTTGTGTACCCCGAGATGCTGGTGAGAATATGATCACATTTTTTTTGAAAATGGTCACCCTATTTCAGAGACATTTTGAATTTAATTTGCTATATTGATAAACTGGATGTATCGTATTAAGAATGCAGTACCTAATTCATATAGGTAAAGGTGTAATTTTAGGATGTTATACTTTTTTTGGACAACAACTATGCTAAAGACGCTATTAATAATTAGCAGCAGCAGTTATTATAATTATTATTTACGTCTCCCGAGATGCTGGTGAGAATATGGTCACCTTTTTTTTGAAAATGGTCACCCTATTTCGGAGGCATTTTAGATTTCAATCTCGTTTCATTGGCTAAATTGATATACTTGATCTATATTTGCATGCATTTAGTAATAAGCGGTTATTTTAATATTACATACAGACACTCCAATTTTATTTATTTGTATAAATAAAGACAGATAAATAAAATTGACCAGCAACTGACAATAAAACTCTGCATTTTTTTATCCTAAAAATACACATTTACCGTGATGAAACACTATCAAAGCGAATTACTGTAATAAAACATTCATTCATTAACAAGAAAAAAGTCAAATGAATGAATGAACAAATCTCATATCAGCTTCACATTGCACTCATTGAGCCGAGATCAGTCAAAACACACTCGGGTTACCGCCGTCCGTGTTTTAACAAAACTTTATAAACACTTCCACTTGATATTAAAATACCGTCGTGAGAAGTTTAAATCAGGTTTTGTATAAAGTATTTTATTATTTATAAAATATTACCAGTCACCAGTAGCACCATGTATAAGTTTTGAAGTAAAAATGTTTTGTTGAATAAAGTGATTTGGGGAAATTCGTCTCTTACAGTAGAGCCAATTGCTCATTCTCTGTGTCTTACTATAAGGAGAGCAGTATGCTTATACTCTATTCAGTTCTCTATATTTTAAATAAATATAACGAATGTTACTGAATAAAAAGCAATTTTAAAGAAACTGTTGATTTTTAAATATAACTGGCTGCATAAAAACTTCTTCTATTTAAAAAAAAACTATCGGTTTTTAAATGTAACTGGCTGAATAAAAGCTTCTATATTTAAAATATGTACATATAACTGGCTGAATAAAAACTGATATAATTTAAATCTGTTAGTGTTAAAAGGTAGGTAAACATAGTAATTGCACTAAATTACACACTGAATTATGATAAACGCATCAGGTCTAATGCAATCAATTATCCACGGGCTGGTTTGTTGCGAACGTGGTTTGATACTACTACGGTAACTCGAACTCGACTCGATCGGAGTTACTTTTAAAGCTACCACTTTAACACTAACAGACATAGAATAGACTTTTACTTTTCCACAATTTATTTTTAGGGTTAGGCAAAGGGTTAGGCAAACGCCAACACATAGTTGGCGTACCCAAAGGGTAACAACAGAACCCTTTTACTAAGACTTCACAGTCCACCTGTCTATCTGTCTGGCTACATCTTGTGAACTGTGATAGAAGTGTGAGATTTTCACAGATGATGTTTTTGTGTTAAGGCTGTAACAACAAATGCTAAAAACAGAATAAACTAAATATGGTCGTATGAAGGGTGTCCCCATACAACAAACATGATTTTTTGGACCACCCGCGAGTTCAACTCGCACTTGGCGTGTTTTTAGACATCCATTATCTTATTTTCAATCCTTTCTCTTATCTCGCTGTTGCGAAAATAAAATATTTAAGCATTTATCAGTGATACCTACTCGAAAAATTTTATTGAATCTATTCGTAAACGCCACAAAGGAATACATAGGTACTTACATACATAGACTGGTAAACATAATATCTTTAACTGAGTAACCTCCTTTGCTTTGCACAGTCGGATAAAGAGAAATTATTTGAAACCGTGTGAAAGTGTAAAAATGGAGATTTTTTTATTATTTTTAAAACGGCAATAAAGATGGTTATAAGTTTTATTTTAATCATCGCGATTTCCCACAATTACAAAGAAATGTTATGAATCTCAAAATAAAAATTTCTAATTATGAAAGTCTTCCAAAATGCATTTTTTCTTTTTTGATGTTTTTTTTAAACTTTTTAATTAGGTACAGTAAAACATAGCAAATAATTCTTGATATATTTAAATGTCATTAGATTGATTAGTTATAGTTCGTAGAAAAGTTTGAGAATAAAATTAATTCTAAATTTATTACGCATTTTGAAGAAAAAGTAGTTTAGTTTGGACTAACACTTAACTTATTCATTAATTAATATGATTAGTAAAAATTATAGAAAAATGGAGAAAAAGAAAAGTAGCAGCGATAGTATTTTGGATTAAATTTTGTAGTCAATACATACACAGCATACATGTTTAATAAAAAACTTTCGTATTGCACACGAACCTGAAACTTAAGATGCTATCTAAGGGTTACTCTCCTAAGAAAGACCTGTACCCAATAAGTAGTACTGCTGACTCGCTTTAGATTGGCCAAGCTCTCTTTCTGCGAGTTTATAAGGTTGACAAAGTCAAAATATTGCCTTGGGGAGGTGAAATAGCCGGCCCTATAAGAATAATAATATGTAGGTAATAAGTATGTTTGATATTGAGGAAATGTCTTTGTTAGGAGTTTTTGTATTTAGAGACAGATCTTTGCTACCACCTATCATGCACAATTTCAGCATTAAAGACAAAATATATCATATTTAGATTTACACATGCAATATATGTACTTAGGTATATACGGTACGCGCTTCGGCCATATACCAATGAGTTTCTCTAACTTAAGTACATTGTCTGAGTGTTTTTCCGTTAAAGTAAATCATCGTGAGGTAATCCTGGAATTTGTGTCCGACATGGCGACGGATTGATACCAGTCAAATCATGGGTTTCAATATCGTCGGCTAATCGTGGATGCATAAGTACCTATACCTACCCTTTCGGGGACATGAGCGTGACGATATTAATTTATCTATTTTTAATATAGTACCTACTTATATTATACTCTTGCAAACCATTACAATCAAAAGATATCATATACATAGTTGATTAATATTCGGGATTGTTTTGACAGAATATAAAACTATGTGAAATAAAAAAAACGTTACAGATTATTATAGTCAAATTTATCATTAATGAACTGAGCTGTCACTGTCATGTTGCTAATTTTAATAAATTTGTAATCCATTTGAAGTTTTATCAAGACACTTGTACGATTGTTTATGGAATGAAGTCTATTAATAAAACCTATTCTATCGAATTGGCATTACTTGGTGACCTAAAATAGGGTATGAGCACTCTTCTTCTAAATGTCTTGTGCTGCATCGTGGTATCTCTCCCTTATTACAAATTACAGCAGTTTAACAGCAGCATTAAAAATAATTTAAATTCAGCAAAATAATAATATTAAATGTGTACAAAAAACTATTCCAACATTCGACAAAAAAAAGTTTTGGTATAAAAGTAAGAACACGTAGTAGCGTCACGTTTATAAAAAAAATAACTAACTGTCACTAACAAACCGTAAATTTTATTACAATTGATACGCGTTAGATTGATTAAGATTTCTTTCCCCACAGATTATAATATTTATATGCATACAATTTACTTTTGTAATTTAGGTTTCATTAAAGCACAATACAGATAATTAACGACGATTCTCGTAATGTCAAAAATCAATTTGGGCCTAAATTTAGACATTTCAATAATTAAAGATATTCCAAACAATATACATACATTCGTACCTTCACGCCAGGTCCCTTGTGGGGTAGGCAAAGAGTATCGAGTGACAAATGTCATAATCCCTGCATACTTGCCTAGCTTCCTCCATATTCACTAATCTCTTCATACAAACACGTCGGTTTCAGAGACTTTTGATACCACCCTCAGACAATACGCGAGCTGGTGGGTTAGAACGTGCACTATCGTCACGACGCGATCGCGTCGTTTTGGGCGATTTGAAATATCAAACTCAAAAAATTGTACTAGGTTTTTTGAATTTGACATTTCTAATCGCGCAGTATTCGCAGCGCCCCTGGTCGCGTATTATCCGAAGGTGATTAGGAAATTGTCATTAACTATAAATATTTTATACTTCATATTATCACCCACAGATTTGCCTGCGTAGAACTAACAATACAACATATATCTATACAAATCAATAAAATTAAAATAATCGCTTTGTACTGTCTGTCGATCTTTCTGTCTGTCTGTTTGTACCCTCTTATTTCTGAAACGACTGGATTTTGGCGGGATATTCACTGGCAGACAGCTGATGTAAAGAAATGACATAGGCTTCTTTTATTTTAGAGTTTAATGTATAAAATAAATAAAAATGGAGTGTCTGTATGTAATACTAATATAACCACTTTTTACTAAATGCATATGTATACAAGGTACATATACAAAACTGTATTTTTTAGAATTTTTGTCTGTTTGTACCCGCTAATCTCTGAAACGATTTTGACGGGACTTCCTCTTGCAGACAGCTAAATAAATAACGGCGTAGGCTACTTTTATTTTAGATATGTATAAAATAAAATAATTAAATACAAACGCGGACAAACCCGCGATCACAGCTAGTTTATTAATAAAATCCGTATAGTTGTTCTCAAGTATGGTCTGACCAAGTGAAATAGATAAATGAAAAAAAGAGATATTTTGTAAGTATGGGTCGTCCGTAATTACAACTTTATATTCTTTGCCTTTAGAGGTCAAAGTATCAAATGTCAGACAAGGATTTTTGAACATTGTCCTTTGTTAATTACAGATACACGGGCTAAAATAATAAAAAAGTAAACGTACCTTCACGTCTACTATCCCCGAAGGGGTAGGCAGAGGTATCTAGTACATCCACTACACTTGAGTCCAGTGGATGTACTTATTAGAAAACCCACGATTAGCCAAGGTTTAATAGGACCCATGATGTGATAGGTTGCAAGCCTATCGCCACTTCGGGTAATTCAAATCCCGGGCAACGTAATGCTTACGTACTCAGAATAAACTGAAAAACATTTAAGAAAAGTTGCCCAACCTGGGATTCGAACCCGGGACCTGACGCAGCTAATTCTTTCTTAGCAGGCGATAGCCGTACCATGACAACAGAGATACGATTAAATTAAAAAATATTAAAAAGACTAAATGATGAGTTCTTGACTCTATCACCTTGATTAACTGAAACCTAAAGCGGAATAATCCAACAAATTTAATAGCACCATTTTATTAGTACTTGTATTTGCCCCAGAAATGGCTATTATCTCCCAATGTGCCAAACTTACAACGCTATGTCTTAAATTACAACTAAAATGTCTTATGCGCAAGCCTGCAACTTTTGATGCCTTCTAAAATACACAATATACAGCCGACTAAATATGTACTTGTTTGTTTTCATGTGAAAATATTCTTTACCCGGCAAGATATAAGATTGGTTTTCGTGAAAATGTAAATCCTACTATAAATATATAAAAACATTTAACACTTGAAGCGCGGCATATTGGCGCTGCTAAACAAGGCGGTCTCAGAATAATAATGCATTTTGTATGCAGCGCGCAGGAGCTTCCACGGCGACACACTCCGTATGGGACGAATGGTATTAAGTGTCAAATAATAGTAATGAGATTACCCATTAATTAGAACGTTTACTGCGTTTAAATTGACGCGTTTTTGCCCTCCAATTGAGTCACTTTTCCTGAAATGGTCTTATCGGAGGTACTTTGTTGCACAATTGCTCGATTTTATTATTGTAAGCCGTAAATAGCGCAAAGTTTGCCAGTGTTCATCTCTACGTTCACTCAGAATCATGATGCCAGGTAGAATCTGAAGATTACAAGAACCTGTCCCAAATATGTAGCAATGTTAGCTCTCTAAACTGGACCACCTATCTTGTCGCTAGTGTTTAGTTTATTATGATTTTGTTTTTGTGCCGCTGAATTGTTTTAAACTTTAAAAAAATACCTTAGAAGGACCTATGTGGTCTAAGAGGTATGTTTTAAAGCTTTTATTGTAATATTTGTGGATAATAAATAAATATGATGAATGAAGTTAAGTGTAATAAAAATCAATTAAGTGGGTCTGGTTAAAATGTGAAGTTAGTCTTTAATGGCTGTGAAATTGACAGTTTGACAGATCAAACTCTGCGCATACGCGTCCCGCTTTTTCGCGTTCGGAAACTCTAAATTATTTTGTTATTTATCTACAGGTCGTTTAAAAATACTTGATCTTGAGTTCGTTTTAGTATCACATAATACATGATCTATGTTTTAGTGTAATAAAAATTACACAGCAAAAAATATTTTAAAGTAAATTCAGTTCATTATACTCAGTCTAACACCAGTTCCTGTCACCGTAGAGGCGAATACAAAGAGCCGCCATTCACGACACGACGTCGACGCGACGTGCGTCCGACGTCACACGTCATATGTCACTCACGGTGTATGAATGGGGCTCCAACAAAGACATAACCGGTCCTTTAATTATTAATTTTTTGTTGTGACATCGATGGATTTATTTGCCTGTGTACAATAAGCCTAGATACAGCAATTACAAAGATCGTTAATTTTAAAAATAATATCAATATTAGAATTATACATTGAGAGATAAGCAATCGGTATGCCTAATAGTTATAAATACAAAATATAAACCGTGAATATATCTTAAGTAACATTGTTAACTTAAACTAAAGTTTAATTTGTCGAAATTCAAAGAGGTTTTAAAAAGTTTTAGAACGGTAAATTGATTAAACTGACAGATTTCAACGATTTTTTGTGGGTATCCAAATAAATTAATATTTAGCTTCATGCCTATTGGTACTATGAACAATGAAACTATAACTATAAGAACATAAATAAATATCTTCACGCCAAGTCACTTGTGTAGTAAGCAGAGAGTGGCGAGTACCAAGTGTCATGATTCCTTTTTTTAAGGGATTGACAGTGAAGTTATAGGTGCGTCGCTATCCCATGATCAGCTACCGGTTGCTCTACCCTTCGGACCGGAACACGACAATGTCGTTATGGCGGTAGGAATAGGTAATGCGGCGGATCTCCTCGGACGAGTTGCTGCACAGAATTCTGTCACCAGTGATATGTTGGAAATGACCTAACCAACCTATGCCCGCTGTTTACAAGCATGGTAAGCACTGGTAGGAAGGCAGTTGATCTATTCTACATAGAAGGCGCGGACGCGAGCGCATTATTTAGAGGGTGCTAAAAGGTGATTATAGGTTAATTGGGTCATTATCAACAAAGTAGAGTGCTGGGCAGCATCTAGCTTATAAAAAAAAAGTATCAGATTTATAAAATTTTGTCCGAATTATCTCTAAGCCATGAGAAAGAATAATATGATTATGTATTAATTTTGGTTTTTTCTAAGGATTTAACTTTTAATTAGTCACATTGAAAAAGTTTCAGTATTTAAGTGTATCTGGAAAATTCCGTGACAATGAACAATACAAACGTCTGTTGTGATTGTTAACCAACAGAAGCCAATTTGCTTGCTTTGGGATTGGTGTAATCTTTATCCACAGGTCTCAGGGTCGATCCCGGGTAGGGCAACTTCTTTTTATAAATTCTTAAGTTTATCTGATTTTCATTATTAACTAGTTTATTATCATTTATTTTAACAACTCTTCTACTTGATAACACCGCCTCTGTGCTGGAGTAGGGTTGGGTTCGATTCCCGAACTTGATATATAAGTTTTTTCAGTTTATCTAAAAAACGTTGAAATGTCTACGGATTTGCCACCTGTCACATCAGGGACCTAAAATCGTGGGCTAATCGTGGGTGCACCTCTGCCTCGCGCATGGGTGTATTTCGCATATAGACATGACACGTATAACTCATATTTTAATATCTGACTCGGCGAATTTCGTATAGCAAGAATAGAATATTTTGTAAAGGAAAAAAAAATTTTTCGTTTTACATTTTTTTTCATGACAACCTGTTCTTGGCAATATATAAATAACATCAACAAATAAAGATTTAGCGAAATTGTTTAATCCGTTTACGTGTGATATGATGACAAAGTGAAATATAGATTATAATTTTATTCAGAGATAAATAAATAACACAAATTAAACAGTCGTTTCTTGCTTGGCCTCAAAAATGACCCAATATGGCCTCGATAACTGTCAATCACGTCAATGATAATGACAAGTGAGCCAATCGTCATTGAATAATTTGAATATTAATTTAAATCCCTTATTTGTAATCATTTCTACGGTTTAAAAAATATAAAAATAAAACTCACTGGTTAATTACAATTTTAACCAATATTTGCAAAGATTTTCTCGACAATATATTCGTCTGATTAATTAAAATTAATAATAAAAAATAGATTCAATGTTGCTACATAAAAACAAAAAAATTGCGGGAATGTTTTAGTCAGTAATTTAAATTCGAAACCACGTAGCGAAAACAAACGGGCCCAAAAAATAGAACTGTCATTTATGTGTTTTTAGGGATTCGTACCTAAATAATAAAAACGGAATACTATGACTAACACTACGCTAACGATCTGTCTGTTTTTGTGTCTGTCATCAGGCTGTAATTCATAGACCGTTAGGAAGTTAAAATTTTCACAGTAAAAAATATTCAAAATAGAATAAAATATCATACAAAAGGTGCACCCATAAAACACCAAAAAAACATTGATTTTTTGCCTTTTTGTAGACAGTGTTGCGGAACCGGACGTTTTTTCATATCACTAGCACTACATAGTATTAATCAAAGTTGCTTTCTTTGTCCCTATATTGCCATTTATGCTTATATCTTTAAAACTACGCAATGGAAGTTGATGCGGTTTTCTTAAATAGATAAAGTGATTCAAGAAGAAGGTTTTTGTCTATGATGTCTATAACATGTTGAGTGTACCCTTGCAAAGCCGGGGTGAGTCACTAGTCAATGAATAACATAGAGGTTACTTAGATTTTGTGATAGGTAGATTGATTGATTGATTAATGATTTATTATTAATAACTAGGACTACTGAGTAGGTAAATTCATCTTTTGTATTACCTAGTTTTTCTATCAAGACACATTTTATTTCATCGTCTCAATCAGCCATAATGAAATCAATCTTGACACAAAGAAAACATACGTCATTTCAGTCATGTACGAGGAAATAACGGATAATTTCGAAATTCACACCTTCCGACAACACCAATTAAGCTAATGACAAGCGATTTTCACCATTATGACCAATAGCATAAGGCGTGAGATATTGATCTCAAGTTCTATGAACTCACGATATATAAGATTTGAGACTCATTCAAAAACCTCCCACTGCTTTTATAGCGGTACTGAATTAAGTGAACTGTACTCGTTAAACAAACCTACGCGATACTGAAATATATTTATAATTAAATGATAAATTGATGATATATAAGACAGTGTTGCCATCCTCGTATAGGGCGAATACGATCAAAGTATCAAAGTTATTTATATCCGGAACCCGTAGACGTTTACTAGGTTTATATAACAAAACTAGCGGAGCCCACGCTTTTAAAAAACTATTTAAAATCTTAAATAAAAGTAGCCTAAGCCGTTCCTTGTTACGTTAGCTATCTGCCGGTGAAAGTCAAAAATTCTAAAAAATGTTGGTTTTGGTTTGTGTGCCTTGTAAATAAATATGCGTATGCAAATGTTAAAAATCGGTTATTTTATTATTACAAATACAGACACTCCAATTTTATTATTTTTTATAGATTTATAAAATATGATTTAGCTGTTTAAAACCAAACAAATATGGTTTAGCTGAATAAAATAAAACCAGCCAATGGCCAGTCTAACTCACACGAAGAGTTCCTTACCATTATCTATAAAAACGGCAAAAAATCACATTTGTAGTATAGGATCACCCTTTAAATAAATTTTTATTTTATTTAAGTATTATAGCGGCAAATTTTAACACTCTAGCTATCATTGTACTCAAGAAATGGCCTGGTGACAGACAGCGGGGTCTTAGCAATAGTTTTTCGTTTTTATCTTTTCGTTACGGAACCCTAATATACATATTTCCATATTTATAAGGAAGGAAATCACTGAATTTAGTTACATAGTTACGTTATTACACGTATGTATTTTTGTTATTACTACAGGCTGGCTGGCTGGTTACTGGACTGGCTACTGGATTTAAATCATTTATCCGTTACTAGCGACCCGCCCCAGCTTCGCAGGGGTATACTATACATTTTATATACATAAAACCGCCTTGTTGGCCGAGTGGCTGGCGTACACGCCTAACCGCATCGACTAACCGCGAGGCTCGGGTTAGATTCCGACGGGGACAGGCATTTGTGTGATGAACATTGATGTTTGAATTTCCGGGTCTGAGTGTTTATTAAATTTATCCTGGTATATATTTAAGTATTTCTATGTATTAGTATCGTTGTCTAACACCCATAACACAAGCATATAATTTGATACTTTGGGGTTAGATCAATTTGTGTAATTTATTTTTTGTGTAATTTAAAATAAATAAATAAAATAAATAAAAATCTTCCTCTTGAACCATTCTATCTATTGAAAAAAACCCCATCAAAATCCGTTGATTAGTTTTAAAGATTTAAGCATACATAGGGAAAGACAGAAAATGTGACTTTGTTTTATAATATTTAGTGATACCTACCTCGAAAACTCGGTGGTGTAAACCGGCAGTCTAGGTTCGAACCAATGAGTTTACTAACACATTTTCTAAGTGTACTTTCGGTGAAACAAAACATCGTGAGGAAACTCAGATTCGTAAGCCTTGCCTTCCTTTCCTTCTGGGTTGCAGAGGTCAGATGGCAGTCGTTCTGTGTAAGAACTGGCACCCTTGTCAAATTTTATAGATTAGATAGTCGACTTCGATATTAAATGACATAGCATAGGGATAGAACTAAGAAGATATTCATCTGTTATCTCGTATACGGATTGAAAGATAGGAGCTAAATCTTACATGCACACAAAAGGAACGCGCAATACATGTTTTTTTGTTTGTATGAATTAGCTAAAATTATAAATAATCAATTTTATTTAAAACTAGCTGTTCTTGTGTTGTAATTTTTAATTATATTAATTCATACATTTCTTAAATGAAATTCTAAAATAAAAGTAACCTAAGCTGTTCCTTATTACATCAGCTGTCTACCTGTCAAAATTGGTCCAGCCGTTTTACAGATTACAAATAGATAAATAGACAGACAGACAGAGAGACGAAAATTCTAAAAAATATTGTTTTGCTATATGTACCTTGTTAATATACATATGCCTCTAGTAAAAAGAGGTTATTTTAATATTACATACAGACACTCCAGTTTTTTTTATTTGTATAGATAATGTTAGGTGCATTTATATGTATGAGAGTGTTTTCACCCTTACTATACATGGTGTATAAAAATTATTTCTGAACAAACAAACGGAATAGATTATTGGTTTTTTGTATCTTTTTATCATGCAATATTTTTATTATGATTTTTTTTCAATTTTCAGCTGCCTTCCAAAACAAAGAGTCAAAAAGTAGATGAAAATAGAGGAAACATGTATCACGGTTCTATAAATACAGCAGTGTGGCTGCAACATATTTATTTTCTTTAACACGTAGACTCAATCATTTAACATTTTATAATATATAAATTCTTGTTCGTTATAAATCATGAGGTAAATACCATATATTTAAGTATATTTAACGTAAAAACCATCGACGCCTTTTAAAACTTGTTATTTAATTACTTTGATATAAATGTATGAAACAAGAATCAAAATAACTGGCTGGAAAAAAACTAATTACAAACCAAAAGGTTTGATCTTTTTGTGATGTATAAAATAAAATCATGCGCTCAACGAACGCCTACGCAAGAGCTGTTCGAAAATTCGAAATTCAAACTCATTTGCAATTCAAAATGGACGGTTGGGTGACATAGCAGGAAATCAAGTATATTCCAATGCTAATATTCATAATATTAGTGACGTGGAGCTGTATTTATTTGTTAATGTTGTGGTTTTAACTCATGAAGCTAAAGGTGCTGGGTGGAGACATTTCTAACGAAGACCTGTCGTCAATATTAAACATAGCTATCTCGCTCTCATAGGGCAAGCTTCTCTTGACTTTGTCATTATTACAAATCTCGTAGACAGACATAGTTTAAAGTTAGTAAATTAGCTACGTATTGAGAACATACCTTGGTTAGGAGTGTAGTTAGGTACTAGATAGTACTTTTAGGTTCATGTTTTCCCCAAAGCATATAAGATACTCCTACCAGAGGCAATCGGAAATGGTAGATCCATTTTGTTAATTACCTAATTTGGACGACTTATATAAGTCTACATGGATATATAACGCCCCAGGGCCGGGATTTTAAGCTTAAAGCGAAAATCTAAAAAACTAAAAAAATCCCAATAATTCAATAATCACTATAATATTTATTTATATATTAATCCAAATAAACCTCTTGGTTGTTTTCGAGATTATTTAAAGAATAAAGTCTAAATGCTTTCCTATTACGCAGCGTGGACGAAGTTGGGGTACAACTTATTTGTGACTACCAACGTGACATTCATCAAGGTAGTGCTTACCAATGACTACCAGATTAATAACACCCTCGTATCCATCCTTTCCACCATAAAGTCAGTACTACCTATATCATGATTCGGTTCGGAAGATAGAGAACTCAAATATATTCACGCAAGACTGATCATATCACAAGATGAAAATCTAGAGTCTACACTTCGTAGTGTATGAAAAAAATCATCTGTTTTCCGTCTCATAAAAGATATCAGTATTAAAACAAAAAAACGCCATATGCGAAAAAGCTCCCAACATTTTCGTTCCGCCATATTTATCGATAGTAAGACACAATTAGTGTCGGGACAGTCAAAAGGCCGATATCGATAAATTAACCCGACATGCGAAGACAAAACGCGATGTTATCATCCCCACCGCCTGTACGGCTCTCCTTTTAAAATTCAATCCTATCTCCCATCGAGGCCGTTTGTATGTTTGTTTCTTTATTTATTGTTCCTGTAAATCGTCATAGAAATGTTTTCTTCACATTCCACATTGAATGTCGCGACTTTGCGAACATGTTTTTTTTCTACTGAAATACACATAATCCGACTTTTTATTTACACGTTCGCGTTGATAATAACAAGTTTTTATTGCATGGAAAAACACCCACAAATTCACAGTATAAATTATAAAAAGTTAAAAATGCAGAGTATCAACAAGGTATTAGAACATAACAGTTTTTTAAATAGTCACTTCAATTGGTCACTTGACTTTTTAATTACGAGTGATTTGATTGGCTAATAAGCCAGCAGGTAACGGAAATACTACGTGAAATGGAACACGAGAACACTACGGAAAACGCAAACGTAAGTCTTTGTACCTAGCTGCCAGTTATTAGATACATTTTTTTAAAGTTAATAATAGGTACGCGTCGTTTATATCAAAGATGTTTATGATGGGTCATCGTTAAATATGGAAAAAAAATTGTAAAAAAATAATTCATTTGTGATTCTTGTTTTATTGTTTTCACTTCATAAAAAGGAATCTTAGTTTAGCTATAAAAATAATTTGATATTTGACAGGTAAATTCATTCAATAGAAGTAAAAATATTATATTGATTTATTCCGCGAAGGGCAAAGACGCGAGTACAATACCTAATTTGTCAAATTATTAACATTATTCTTAATCTGTTACATTAAATTTTATAACGGTTGTGATTTCCCCAATTTTAATGTAGTTTTTTTAACGTGTGAGGTTTCAGTACATTTTAACATATTTAATTTACTATTATTTTATTTATGAGGCTATATTTAGTTTATCAAAATTTTTAATTAAAAATCTAAAATTGATTATTTATTGATGTAAATGTATGAGAAGTGCTTATAGACAAATTGTAATAATAATTATTCTAACGGCTGCCTTAACAATAAATTCTCCTTCTTTTCTTCACCATTTCTCTTCTGAATACTAAATCTGAATGTCTTCATCATTTACTTTAGTTTGAGTTATATTGGTTCTAGTAAGTCTAGGTTATTCCCTATGCTATTAGTTCATTGAATTTTTGATTAAAAAAAACAGTAATCCATTTCCACCCTATCAAATGGACATAAATGGTTTAATTCGTGCGCATGCGCAGGTCGGCCATTGGTCGGCGGACGGTCGTGCGATTGGCCGCTTTCTCGGCGGCGAGCTCAAAGCGGACCAAGAGGCGGTGTCCAACTTACTGAGGCTGCAATTGTCAATTTACCTGTCCATTGGACACTATGAATATGGATGCACAGTATTTATACGCTGCTTTCATTGACAGTATTCAAATTCGGATTTAAATATACCATGCCGACGTTTAAAAATGTTTTTTTGTCTGTGTTTTTGAGGATTTGTAAGTTTTTTGTTTAGGTTTAGCCAGTAATAAAAATTTATTTGTATATATATTTTTCTTTCCATTATGAAGCACAGAAAAGTTTAGATTTGTCACTCCATTCGTTGGCTAATCGTGTGTGTATATGTACCTCTACCAACCCTTTAGAGGATATGCGTGTGACGGTATTTATTTAGTTATGTATTTTTGTTTTTGAAAAGAGTATTAATTATTAAAAAGTATTAATTATTATTAAAAATATTAGTTCTTAGTTCGGTTTAGTATTTAAAATACTGTAAATGATTATGTTTATTCATTAACAGTACTTATTCAAATTTGTATTTAAATACATTCATACCAAACTTTAAAAATAGTTCTTGGCTATCTTTTTTAACAGAGTTTAAGACTTTTTTAGGTTTTCAGACTAAAATCGTACAATTACAAAACAACTGAATTTATTTTTGACAGTGCGTTTATCTTTGACAGAAATTTAATTCGGATTTTAAAATACTGATTTTAAAATGTTCTGTTCTGTTAAAAACGCTTAAACGATATTTTTTGCTGTTTAGTCACGATCAAAAACTCTGATAAAATAGTTTTGTTTATATTTCAATACGTCTTGTACCTACCTAAGATCTTTAAAATTCAAACATGATTTCACATTTATTGCTTGAAATAATAATAGGTTTTTATCTATGAAAAATGTTTTAGATAAAGCATTTTCATATTTAATTATTTGTGGATTAGCGCGCATTTCAAATAAATTATATACGAATGTCATGTTATTTTAATTTTCGTTACAGTTTCGTTTTCAGCGCCATATTATCCAATTTCATAGATAAAGATCTTATATCATAGTGCTCAGAATTACTAATTATAGTCCTTATAATTATTAGTCATCATAATATTTTAAAAAGAGACAAAAGGCTGACGGTACTGGTGTTTTATGTACTGTTCAGTCCACGAAGCGTGAAAGTGAACCAAAAATTTGAAAGAAAAAAAGCAGACAACAAAATTCATATAGGTACCTACACATGACAGTGAACTGAGACATTCCCTATAGAGAAATATATATACACACTTATATTTCTTATCGGTCTATTCCTTATTATAACTTACTTCGCCGTCCGCTACTATATACCTACGCCAAACTAATCTTTACATTTTAAATGTAAATTTCGAAACAGAATACTCGGAGGAAAATATCTCTTATAATTTGTGACGTACAATTTATAGTGTCAATTTTTATTTCAAGATTCCTTATTATAATTAAGTCTTCAAACTGCATACAAATTAGGTTCGTCAATGAAGCAGGAAAATCCGGTCCACGAGGGTCTCATATGCCAGTGTTAATTTGTGTTGAAGAGCCTCGATAGCTAAGTGGTGCGCGCTTCAAATTTCAATTTTTTTTATAAGACAGCGAACAGGCACTCATGTTTTTTTTATTGGAAGGCAAACAAGCAGACATATTTCCTGATGGTAGGAAATACACGTCGTCTGTAGACACCAAAGGTGGAAATGTTACGTTGCCAACCTAAAGCTGGGGTGGTAAGCCTCTTGCCTGAAAAAGTTTACCGGCTACCCTATCCTACAAGCCAGAACTCGACAATGGCGAGCACTGACGCTATTGTGGCAGGAATAGGTAAGGCGGTGGTACCAATCCGAGGGAGACGGTACAACACTCTACCACCAGTCAATATCACGGTGTTGGTGACAATAGAACCTGTGCTCGCCTCTTACGAGCTGCCTGGGTGGAAGGCAGTTGGCGTATTCTACAAAGGAACCAAGACCAACACGAGGGATCCTTCGCTCCTCCTCCTCCTGATGGTAAGAGACAAACGAGGCCTATAGACACCATAGATGTTGTAGATTCACTGTACGGGCTGATAGACTACATGTGCGAGTCTCCGGATATCCTACCCTGCGGAGCGGAACACGACAATGGTAGGGCGGTGGATTCCTCCTGTGTTCTTGTAGGTAGTGACTCAGTTAACATATTATGCTTGCGTTTTAAGAGCTGCTTAATATAGGAAGATAGTCTATTCTACACTGAGTCTGTTTCAAATTGTCCAACAAGATAGCTTGAGTATCATCCGAGGGTAGTGTCAAAAGTCGAGTGATTGTATGAAGAGATTAATGAACGTGGAGGAAGCTAGGCAAGTGTGTAAGAGTCGTGACACTTGGCAGTCGGTGCTCTCTGCCTACCCCGCGAGGAGTCTGGCGTGAAGATATGTATGATGTAAGTTTGTAAAACTTAATAAAATTAATAGTATGAATCACTATTCTTAGTCGACGCACGTCGCCTGAAGACATTGTTTAAACTCAATGTAAATGTTTAACTATTAATATTTAATTATATGGACATACCAAAATGTCAAACAAAGACAATGGTTGCAATTCTGCTACATGCTAACTAAAATTTTTGTATTTGCAACCTTTTTCCAATGAAATAGATACTTAACGAAAGGAATAGAATAATTAATTATTCGCGTCAAAATGCAACAAATTGTACGGCTTTGAATCTAATATTTCGAGGTGTGAACTAAACCTCTATAAAAATCCTGTACAAACTAATCTGACAAGACTAAAAGTTTTTTTGTCTTTTTAGTTTATTTGCGTAAAAAGAGTATAGCGATAACCTAAGACGAGTTTAGTTAGCGGCAGCAGAATTGCCAGAAATATCCAATCAGAAGCTAAACTCATCTAAATATATTAAAATAACTAAAAAGGTAAGTTTTTTTATATCGAACAACTTAAGACACCTTTTTCATCACATTAGAAGTTTATGAAACTGTTATTTAATTTGAAGATAAACGACTGGTTGTCAATTGATAGAAAAAGAACGAATAGTAATATATCGTTATCTATAGATTTTATTTATCATAACATGCATGTTCATCTAAGTTATCTAATGTACTTTCTAGATCCACTTAAGTTTTTTTAGTTTTAAAATTAATGAATTGTGTCGTTGTAAATTATAATTATATAGTTCTTCAATTCAAAGTATATCTCAGGTTTGTTTGCCTTCGCTACCTAACGCTAAACTGGTAGAAAACTGTAGCGGAAAAATTGTAGCGATTAATGAAAAACATGCGATTGTTTACGTGAATCATTTTTTGACATATAGCAATCGATTGCGTTCAGATCGCCAATTGCTACTTATGTGCAATAGCAATTCACATACGATTTACTATTTTTTCCTAATGTTCACTCAAGGCCATGTTGTTGTCCTCATTATATATATTATACATAGTTCGATTTCGATTAAAAGATTTACGACTATAGCACCAAAAGCAGGTAGTATTCGGGTTTGTCGTTTACATATATGTATGTTGTTAATATTAATGAATGAATGAATATTTATGTACTTCATTACAACCGAGGTGTGTTAAAGGTTCATTGATACCATAAATCCTTGTACGTATTTGACAGCCCTGTTGGTCGAAAGGTTAACCTATACGTCTAGCACCACCAGCAAACAGCGAGACTAAGGTTCGATTACCGTTCGATTGTATTGTGTGATTAATCTATTTCCGGGTCTGAGGGTTTACTAATTTTATTCTAATATATTTTTATTTTTATGTGCTTATTTCTGTCTATTTATTTTTATATAGGCAATTCTGTCACAATGTTTCTTATAATGCAATCTAGGATTTTCTTTGCCGCTTCAATGATGTGAAAGTAATCTCCAGATAGTAATCTTTAGTTATATGCTTATAATAATATAATTTTGACATATCTATGTCATTTTTTAGGGTTCCGTACGCAAAGGGTAAAAAACGGAACTCTATTACTAAGGCTCCGCTGTCCGTAGAGTGTGAGTATGGAATCCTTCATGTGCAAGTCCGAATCGCACTTGACGATTTTTTTTTTATATCCAAATCGTTTAATCATTCTCTTGTCTTTTCATGATAGTTCACTGGTAGTTAACACTATAGACAGTTTTTGTTACTAAAAGTATTTTAATATGTATATGTTTCTCATATTTTCTCTAATCATTACTTCACTTAAGCCGGTTCACTTTAGGTTGAATTTGATAAGAACATGTTTTTATAATTAATCCGCCAGCATCCGTCTGCAAAAATGTGATAATTTTGATATTAAATTCTTCAATCCATCATATTTTATTTTATTTAGAAATTTTGAACATGGCAACATTAATTGATGTAGCAGTCTTTTTGCTATCACCATAAAAAGCGGGATCAACGAACGACGAATAAAAATGCTTTGAAATAGTTCTAACCATTTTTTCTATGCAACACTTATGTCTAAAAACTAGCTATCAAGCACTATCTAACCTCTTTACTGCCTTGATAATTGTTTGGCATACGACACATAATCCATTGTATATCATCCCGAATAAGGAGTTGCCAAATTAATAGTTTAAACTTACTCATACATGTGACTAATTTATTTATCTTCGTGGAAAAGTATGACAGTGACATACGTCAATTGTCACCAAAATCAGCGGCCGACAAAGACCGAAAGTTTCCGAACGGACCCGACCGGACTAAACATGGCCGCACGCATTCCGATTGCATCTAATAACCTCAAAATCCAATGCAAAATGGCGTATTGAAATCACGCCGCTTCATTTAGCATTCCAACATGCCATATCGAATACGCATTTTCATTTGGGACTATTGTCTTGGTTGATATTAGTATTGATTTCAATAAATAAATTAATCGTATGCGTTTGCGTATAGCACTGGTTTGGCACGCGTCGTTATACGGTATGTGAATTGATAAGTTTACAATTGTGCTTCTATGGTCTGTCTGGTTATTACTGATTTTATTTCTTGACTCATGTCGTTCGTACGTGACCTAGGGCATTAACATCTATGCTATATTTTTATTTGCTTACAAATATGTAATTGAAATGTTTTGTTTATATGTTAATTTGTGCCCGTTCTGAATATATTTGTGCTTGGATATACTTTGTTGTATTACTATGTGGTGAAGTTAACCTTTGAAGCATTCTGGTCAATAAATAAAAAAAAAATATCGTCACCCCAATATTCCCGAAGATAGGCAGAGGTATATACTTATGCAACCACGGTATTAGATCCCACGATGTGACAGGTAGCAAGTGCATACGTTTTGTACCTCTGCCTACCACTTCATTCGTTTACCATCGATTTTTCATTAAAAGCTGCAAGATTTTATAATTAAAATAGGAGATTGTTAAAGAATAATCTGAAATCAGTAAAACTTTCAAAAATTACGTTACGTATATGGGATATTTAAAAAAGTACCTACTCAACGAATCTCAAACAATATTAATCAAAATCTATTTGAAATTGACGAATTAATTGCGTAACAAATATACAAAGAGGTTTCAAAAGAGCATAGTTACAGTTGACTTGAGGACCCCCTACTTTTATAATCGATTTACAAAATTGACTTTATCATCAATTAAATATTTTTTATGGGATAAGACAGCGAACAAC